>JAJIBD010004696.1:0-152692 GCA_021461705.1 Cryptotis parvus | reverse complement strand
AAATAAAAATAATAAAAAAAATTGGTCAAAGAAACAGTAAAATCTTTTGCTTATAAGTCATACCAATGGCCACGAGGTATGTGAAAGATGTTCAACATAAAAAATAGTCAGATAAATAAAAATCAAAATCATAATGAGGTTTCACCTCATACCTGTTAGAGTGATTAGTATGAAAAACAAGGAAAAACGAGTGTTGGCCAGGATATCGAGCTTGTGAGCTATTTGTGGCTATATATATTCAGGCAACTACTATAGCAAAAAATATGGAGAGTTCTAAAAAATTTGAAAACAGAACTATTATGTGGTCAATACATTCTACTTCTGTATATTTATCCAAAGAAAATTAAAACAGTAGCATGAGTATATGTGGGGTGTGTGTGTATGTGTGTGTGTGAGCATTCATGCATAATTCCACATTTATTGCAGTGTTGTTTAAATAGGCCAAAGTATGGAAAAATGTAGGGTGCCCACTGATGAATGAAAGGATGAAAAATGTGATTTCTCTCTCTTTCTCACTACCCACCCCCCACAGAAATAGTATTCAGTTCTAATAAAAATGAAATCTTGCCATTTTTGGACAATTGAATAAACCATAAAGTCTTTATGTTAAATAGCAAAAGTCACATAGAGAAAAGGAAAATACTATAACATTTCACTTACATGTAGAATATAAAAACAAAACAAAATGAAATGGAATGGAATGAAACAAAACAAGAGTCCAAAGATACAGAGAACAGAGGTAGGGATAAATTGGCGTGAATGAAAGAATGAAAGGTATATGTGTACGTGTGTGTGTACAGGACAGCATGGGACAATGGTTAATATCACTGTCACTGTATCACTGTCTTCCCGTTCATCATCGATTTGCTCGAGCGGGCACCAGTAATATCTCCATATGTCCTGTCTCATGCTAGTAGAGCCCAAGGGCACCTGCTTGCTCCAGGAACATAAAGAGCCTCAAACTATTCCATCAGTCATGGGAATGAGGTCTATAATTGTTACTGGTATTTGGCATATCAAATAAGACACGGGTAGCATTTTACAATACTGTACACTATTATGTTATATATCTAAAATTACTACATCTCAGTTTTACTCAGTTAAAAATGAATGACTGAATCAAAAAAATACTCGTAGAGAGGTAGAAAAAAAAGAAACAGAGCAGTAGTAAGATATGAGAGAATATTTGGGAGGATGACAAGGTTTCCCTGACAAAGCCAAGTGATCAAATCCTGAAGAGAGAGGGAAGTCATAGAATTGGGGTGGGTGTGATGAGGGCTCAGAACCTTTTAGGGAGTGAACAAAATACAGTTGTGAAGTGCAGAAAAGAGAAATTGGACCTGCATAACCTTCCCATTAGTGTTCGCTTCCCACCTGCCTGATTACCCATCCATCTTTCTACCTATGCACATATAAATTGCATAGACGCCAGTCTCGCTTCCTTGGTCTAACTGACTTCTTATCCCCAGATATACTGGAGAAGCCCTGTAGCATTGTGGTATGTAGGGTTAATATACAGAGAATTTTTTTTTCAAGCTAAGTGTAGCCCCTCCATGGCAAGCCAGGAGGTCACCACACTTGGTGATTTCTTCAGCCTGGAAAGCTCTGAAGGGTAGATATAGTATGAGATAACTATGATGTCTCACAGTGCGAGATGAAAAACAACTTACTGATACTTTGAGTTTTTTACTTTTCCCAGTAGTTAAATATTCCTAAATCTTTTCCATAATTTCTTATTTCCATGTCATTCTCTGCAGACTTGGCAAGATGAAAGCAGGTAAAGAATTCCCACCTTTCCAGTGATACCAGCTAAAGAATTGAGAAACGTTTTCCCAGTCCAGTAATTACCTCTTATTTATGAAAAGCAGAAGGAGACAAAATAAAGAGTCAATGGAAGAGAGGAAAAATATAAATCCAACCTGACTTGACACTCTGTCCTGTTAATGAACCCTACAGAAGAACCGCATTAACACTGCCACGGTTTTTAATGATGAAATAATTCAATATGTGCACTCATTCGGGGCAGTTATAGATTATTAATTACCCACCCACAGTATTTGAGCTATGGATGTCATTATCCAGCATCTTAGACCTATTCTCTGAATCACCCTCGAGGGTGTGAAGCCCAGACGTTTTTGGTGTTTCTTAGCATCATCACTCTCCAAGCCCCTCTTCGTATCTGCCTGCACTGCCCAGGCAGACAACCCTGAACTAAGCTCCTGCTTTTAAAGGACCGATTCTTGGGCAAAGATGTGATGATGAGTATGCCGTGGACCCACTTCCCCAACACGCTCAAATTCACAGAGTGGACATTATGGGCGTTCTAGGGATTGATTTATTTCCAGACTTCAGAGGCATTCTTGTTTTCCTTACCGCTGAATCTGTTCTTAAAGACAGTTTAAAAATAATGAGGGTTTTTACTGCAGAAGAGACATGCTGAGCAGATGGTCCATCAGAGGCCAGAGCCCACCCTAATGGTAAACCAGGGGAGAAGTTTGGAAGAAGCATTTCCTTGGGGAAATGTGTTTCTTGTTCCCAGATGTGAAACAGTCATTTCAGCAGCAATAAGGGTGACCTTAGCTAGGGCCCTGACAAGACTCAAGCTTCCGTGGGGGAGCTTTTACAGAGTAACAGTGGCCTGAGGTACTTTAGTGTTATTTATTAAGGCTCTTGTCTACTCCTGGTGGGGCCTGGGTCTACTTCGGTTTGGTGCTGGGGATTGCTCCTGCAGTGCTTGGGAAAATATTCTACTGCTAGAATAAAAACTGAACCTCGCCTCCACAAATGGAAGCAAGCCCTCCAGCCTGTTGTGCTATTTTCTCTGGTCCTTGAGGATTTTCTTTATTTTGAGGGTGGTGGCTGGCTGCATCCAGCAGTGCTCAGGGTCTACTTCTGTCTTGCTTGCCCAGGTATCAATGCTGGAAAAGTTCAGGGAATATGTTTATGGCAGGAATTGAGCTAGGGTCAACTACATGCAAAAGCAAGTGCCTTAACCCTTGCTCATGGAGTTTGGCTCCTCTGGGTGAGAAGAGATTATAGAGTCTCTTTCTCCTGCTCCACAAAACATTATTTATTATTATTTTTATTGTATACTTATAAAATGCAAAAAAAAATTAGACATAAAATCAATGTCCTCTTAATTTTATCCTGCATTCTTAAAACATTGTTATAGTTTGTTATCTACTCTTCCGGAAGTTTCCTTGTACTCCTATAAACACACATATCAGTTTATATACATGCATTTATATCTTTTATGTTAATAATAGACCTACTCTTTTTGTTTGTTTTATTTTTTGGCCTACACCCAGTGGTACTCAGGGCTTACTTCAGGCGCTGTGCTCAGGGATTACTCCTGGTAGGCTCACAGTCCATATAGAATGCTGGGGATTGAACCCAGGGGTTGACCACATGCAAGGTTGGTGACCTTTCTACTTAAAGTAGTTCATAGACATCTTATGTGAATGCTTATAGATTTGCTTGTTTTCTCCCAATATATAGGCTATTGTAGCCACATTTGGTATTTCCAATTATTATATGTTAGGTACATAAGTGTGTCTAACCACTGTGATGTGGCTAGAGTACTGTATTATATTTGGTTATTTATACTCAATAAAATTTTTTATAAGCCATGTAGTAAAAATAAATCAAGCACATTATTTTTTATGCACATGTTCATTTACTTTGGATAGAGTCTACAATTTAAATAGTTACATCAAGATAATATTGATATAAAATTTTAGTATGCTTTGTATAATTTATTACCTTGTATTTTTTGTTTTATTTTTGGTTCACAGATGGACCACCTGGGATGCTGGGGATCCAAGCCAGATTGGTTATGTTCAAGGCAAGTGCCTCACCCACTGTCTTATTGCTCCGGCCCAAATTTGTTAACTTTCAAAATTGAGCTAATGTATATTTTGCCTGTAGAATATTTAAACTCTCACTCGCCTCTGAATATTACTGTTCTATTTAATCTTTGCTAAAGTGGGAATCAGGACTGGAGAATTACCTCAAACGGTTGAGTGCATCTGGAGGCCTGGTTTTGTTCTCCAGCCCCGTATGTTCTCCTGAGCACTGCTGGGAATGATCCTTACCAGGTGTGGGCCCCAGAGCAAAAATAAGAGGTGGTAAATAATGCATCATTGTGATTTTGATTTAACTTTCTTTGGTTACTAATTAACTTATATATCTTTTAATATTTCTCTTTAGTTGAAATAAAAAGTTTTATTTATTTTTTCAGTTTTGGGTTTTACCCAGATGGATCAGAGGTTGCTCTCAGTAGTGTTTGGGGGGACAATATAGTGGCTGCCTCCTGGGAGCATTCAAAGCCTGAGCTTAGTCTCCTGGAGAGCAGGAGCTATGGAACTGAGATGACTCAGCAACTTGGTGTCTTTGAGGTTAGTCATGGAGCTGGGCCCTTGATGCTGGAGGAGGCCGGGTGCGGGGCGGGGCACTGAGGCCTTCAGCAGGGTAGGGACTAGGTCTGGGCCCTCCCAGAGAAGGATCCAGAGATCTCAGCCCTGAGACCAGGCCTACATGGTATGACTCAGCAGTGGCATCTTTCCATCAACAGATTTTTTAACAATTTGATCAGTTTTTTGAATTTCTAAAATAAATACTAGTGAGAAGTACTTTCACTTGATCACTTGAATCCCGTTATTCATCGATTTGCTCGAGCGGGCGCCAGTAACATTTCCATTGGACCCTATCACGTGCCAATGTAGCCCAATGGCATCTGGTTGATTCAGGAATATGAAAAGCCTCAAACTGTTCCTTCAGGGTCTTTACAAGGAAGTCTGACCATCTTGTAGGTGGGCGGCCACGTGATCTTTTGACATCCCGTGGGGATCCAGTCGGTAATGGCTCTAGTCCAGCGGTTGTCTCCAAATCGCATTACATGTCCAGCCCATCTGATTTTCGATGCCTTGGCAAACGAGACAGTCCCTGATTCTGGAACAGCGACGGAGGTCAGAACTCCGGATTCCTTCTCTCACTTGAGTGATGCGTGATATTCCAAGCAAAGCTCTTTCGATTCCTCTCTGGGACCGAGAAGTACTTTATTGTTATTTTAATGTAACTTCCATTCTATTAATATTATATACTATTTGTGTATATATGTATATAAGTAGTCTACATTATACTATCTCTTTAAAATGATGTATTCATAAAATATATGTATAAATACTCTTATGAAATGAGTTCTTCAAAACTTCAAAAAAATTCCCTATAAAGTTGTCATTTGGGATATATTTTGGGAGTGTAGTGTTTCCTAATACATTTTCCCACCCCACGCAGACACATTTTATTTATTTTTATTTAAAAATTTTATCATTATTATTATTATTTTAAATTTGATTATACCACCATGAAATGTACAATTACAAAGCTGTTCGTGATTGGGCTTCCGTCATCCCTCCACCAGTGCACATTTCCCAACACCAGTGTCTTCAGATTCCCTCCCCTCCCCAGCCTGCCTGTAGTGCAGGCACCACCTCCTCCTCCTCCTAAGTGCATCTGCATTTGCTCACTCAGAGTGTTTCTGGCCTCATTGCCTCCTCCTCCTCCTCCTTCACCTCCTCCTCCTCCTCTTTCTTTTTTCTTCTTCCTCTTTTTTCTCCCTTCTCTCACATGTTGTGAATTGCAATACATACATTTAGGGGGTTATCATGTATATACCTTTGCCTATGTTCAATGCTCAGTTTTTTGTTTCACATTTTTACACCACATTTTATTTATTTATTTATATAAATAAAATAAAATTTGTTTTAACTTTATTTAAACTGTGATTTACAAAGTTGTTCACATACAGTTGTTTCAGATGCTCAATATTCTAACCATCAATGTGCCCTTAATACCACCCAAATCCCTAGTTTGCCACCCCCTTAGCAGGCACTAAATAATTAACTTATGTTGCTATTACAACATATATCTCATAATGCTGTTGCTAAGAGCATGACCTTTTTACTCAGCTGTTACAAACACATCGGGTGTGATGTGCTGCTCAGTGGATCAGTGTTATAGCAGCTGTGCACTCCAGAAATTCCAAAGTCTTAAACGGGGTGATAAATTTGGAGTTAAATTTTTTAACTGAGTGGGGGCTTTGGGGGTATAGGTGTGCCTGCCGGGCCTTCTGGAAGAACAGGGGATGGGCGGAGGTGCCCCTCCCCAAGTCTGTGAAAGCCTGGGGATTTCAGTCACAAAGCTCATATTCCTGAGTTTTTCAGCAGATTGCTTTCTGGGAGGAGCTTGTCTGAGCAGTGGAGTCTGGCTTGAACATGGTGATGATTGTGGAGCATGGAGGTTTTTGGCTGCTAGGATTCTGTTTGGATGGGCCAGACTCAAACGTGTCCTCCTAGGAGGTGCCCTAGATGTACAGCCTGGTGGACCGGGAGCATCTCTGCCACTTGTTGATCTCTCTTGAGATTTATAGATGAGTCTCTGGATAATGTCCCTGGATGAGATTATTTGGAGCCTGAGGTGGTTTGTGAATGAGCTTAACTGCAGCTTCTGATCTCTTAAGGTTTATTTATGAGTTTTTGGAGTGTGGCCAGTAAGTGAGCTTTTATAGTCGAGCCTGAGGCAGTTTGTGGGTATGGCTCCCACATGCCTAACTCTGGGCAGTTTAACTTCTCCAGGAGACATCCTGGGGTGTTGTAGACTGGTTAGAGGCATCACGGTGATTTTGGGGTATCAGGATGTCCAAGGGCGCTTTCTGGCTGCTGATGCATTTGCCCCGCTGATCCAGGTCCACCTGCCGGTGGGGCCACCCAGCCTCAGTCATGGCAGCAACTGTAGCCTTGGCAGGGATCAGGACCCGAGCCGGGCTGCTGCCTTTCACGACTTGGGCACTGTGGGTGGGCCCTGGCCACCAGTCCAGCACGCCCCCGTCCTGAGACTCCGGACTGTTGGCACTCTGGGGAGTTTTCTGCCATAGCATGTTGCAGGTGCATGGGCAGGTCTGGAGAGGAAGTGGTGCTGGGCGCCAGCGGGGCTACGATTTGCAGTGAACCATGGGGAGTCACCAGCAGTGCTTTGCGCCCCCCAGGACCTCAGCACCATGCTCTGCAGCGGTGTCGAGCTGGACCCCAAAAAGCCCTGCTCAGATATATTAAAACTCCATCATCATGTAAAGCACGGAGAGCTGTGGAGGGTGCGTTACTGCTATCATTATATAACCCACTCTGGGCGGTGTTTTGTGTCCATGACCAGCCGGTTTCGTTTAATGGTGCTCTCCCTGCGCCAGGATATCCGCGGTGCTTCTGCATTTACTCACTCAGAATGTTTCTGGCCTCATTGGCTCTCAGGGCTCTGAGAGCTGTTTCTCCTCTCCCAGCTATGGCGTGTGCTGCTGTCTGGTCGCTTCTTTTGCTGTTCTCTCTAATACTTAATACACACTCATATTATTTTACAGATTCAAGTAGTTCATTAGAAATTTTTTATTTTGGCTTTCATAATAATGGCACAAAGATATAGATAGTATTATTTTATTTAAATTATTCTTTTAATGTTTTTTTTTTGGGGGGGTGAGAATGTTCACACTTGATGATACTCAAGGATCACACCTGGCTATATACTCAAGGATTGTTCCTGGTGGTGCTTGAGAGACCATTTGGGATGCTGGGGATGGAACCTGGGCTAACCAAGGCAAGTATACTACACACTGTACTATCTCTCCAGCTCCTTTAATTCATAGTTACATTTACTTTTCCATTACTGACTGACATGGTAAATGTGTTTTCAAACATCCCTCTTTTAAAAAATTAAAAAAATTTTTTTTTTATTTTTAAAATTTTTTATTATACCACCGTGAAACATACAATTACAAAGGTGTTCATAATTGGTTCTTGGTAATACAGTATACCAGCACCCATCCCTCCACCAGTGCCCCATTTCCACCACCAATGTACCCCACCCCCTCCCGCCCCCCCCCATGCTGCCCTAATAGCAGGTACCCTGTTGCAGGACTCCTAAGGGCCGCTGCATCTGCTCTGGATTACCTCCTGCAAATCACTTCGGTAGATAAGGGGGTAGTCTAAATGTGGCAGTTTATCTGACCATGTATGCTGTACTAGCTGGTATAAATATTCTCCCAAGCTACCACAATCATCGTGGAACTAGCTAGATCTTACCAGCATATTAGCCTGGCCACGCTGGACCCCTAAGTAATTAGACCAGAGAGAAATGCTGTTTGCTTCCCAAGCAAACAAGCATGGCTCCCCTGATATACTCAAAGGCAACTAAAATACAAAACTACAATGAAGTAGAAAAAGACTTGTGAAGGCTTGGAGAAATATTTAACTGGCATTAGTATTAGTCTTTGGTACAGAGACATGCCATCTCAGAAACCCCCTTCTCTACCCTATAAAGGCATTTCCAGGCAGATCTTGGCTCAAAACATTAGCATACTAAAGGGCCTAGGTGAGGTGCAGGGAGGGATTACCTAAGGGCATTTGACCCTCCCCTGCTTTCCATAACAGTGGGAGGAAGGTCTGAGTTGCAGGGGGTATAAACTAGCCGGTTTCCTCTCTCTCCCTTGGTGGGCGCTCTCTTTGTGAGCTCGCACCCTTCTTGGAAGTCTTGTCTTCTTCCCTTTACAAAGCCTTTACACGTGGTGGCCGCCATCTTGGCCTACACGTGGCTGGGGTTCTAGCCTGGAATCCTAAGCACCGGGCTTTTCCTTTTGCTGATTTGTATGCCTGAACCTGTGATAAGTAAAGCCTTTTTAAAACTGCATCGGATTCCTGAGTTTTCATCCATTCCTCGCCGGCTTCAGAGGTAGAAGGGAACTCGCTTCCTGGCAGCGTGCCCGGACAGTACCCCCTCTCTTTCTCTCTCTGTCTCTCTCTCTCTCTGTCTCTGCATCTCTCTCCCTCTTATTTTACACATTGTGGCTACCCCTGCAGATATTTAGAGTTTATCACTTAAGTCTCTTTGTGTATATTCAATGGTGAGTTTTAATCTGCCATTACCATTTCCCACATTTAGTAAAACACTGGTATCTATTTATGTCGTATTAATGAATGCAGTCATTCTATATCTGTCCTTTTCCTTCTGACTAATTTCACTCAGCACAAACATCCCCCTTTTTGCCGCCACTTGTATCACTTGTATGACTTGTCTTCCCGTTCATCGATTTGCTCGAGCAGGCACCAGTAACATCTCCATACGTCCTGCCGTGTGGTAATATAACCCACTACACTAGCACACAACATTCCCCCTTTTTGTCATATTTGCTAAATATATCTTATTTAAAAATTCCTTTGGCTTTTTGGGCCACATCCCGTGATGCTCAGGGTGTTACTCCTAGTTCTATACTTAGGAATTATTCCTGGCAGTACTTAGAGAATCATATGGGATGCTGGGGATCAAACATGGTTAACTGTGTTGAAGGCAATTTCCTACCCACTATACTATTATTGCTCTGGGCTCTGAATAATTTCAATTTTAAAATATTTCTAAGTATTTTCCTTGGTTTGCACTTTTCTGACTTCTGAGTCTAATGTTCCCAAAATATGCATGTATTTTAGGCATTATTTCTGGGGGAAAAACTTATTTAAGGATGTAATTTTTCTCCTGAATAAAGTTTTGGCTACACCCCATAGAATTTTCTATTTAGTGTTCCAACATGTTATTTTCCAAATAATTTGTAAATTAAATTTTAATTTATTCTTTGGTACAAAGGTTATTTAGAAGAGTGAGATTTAAGATGTAATTCCATTTTTGCTTAGTAAGTGGGTCCAATAACGGTCCTACTTGAAGAAACTTGAGAATTTTTTTTGACCTATTAAATGCTTTTTCCTCTTTTCAGTCATTTTTGCCTGGACATTTGAAATGAATGTGCCCTCTCTTAGTCTTTAAGAAGGCCATAATCCAAGCCACAATGTGAAAAAGGAGAGAGAGAGAGATACACGGAGAGAGACAGAGACAGGGGGAGAGAGAAGAGAGAGAGACAGAGACAGAGACAGAGAGAGAAGAGGCAAAGTGTGGCTATAGAGGCAGGCTGGGGGGCAGGGGGAGGGAACCTAGGGACACTGTTGGTGGGAAATGTCACTGGTGGAGGATGGGTGCTGCAACATTGTATGATTGAAATCCAATCATGAACAGCTTTGTAAAGACTATCTCATGGTATTATAATAAAATATGAAAAAAAAAATAAAAAAAGAAGGCTATAATCTTCTATGAAGCTTGTGATGTATATTATTCATTTTAAAAAATAAGAACCTCCCGTGGTGCTTAGGTGTCTGCTCTTGGTGGTACTGGGTGGGAAAGCAGTGCAGGGTGCCGAGGACCAGAATCTGGACCTTGAACTCCCCTTCTGTCTCCCTGCCACTAAATCGTTCATGATTGGATTATATTCATACAGTGTTCCAACACCCACCCCTCTGCCAGGGCACATTTCCCAGCACCAATGTCCCAGTTTCCCTCCCCCCACTAACACCTACCCTCACAACCTGCATCTATGGCAGGCATCTCTCTCTCTCTCTCTCTCTCTCTCTCTCTCTCTCTCCTTTGTGCATTGTGGTTTCCAGTACAGACACTGAAGGGTTATTATGTGTATCTGTTAACCTACTTTCAGCACTCAGTTTTAGTCCAGCAGCATACAATTTTTTGTCATGAATGGTCATTTCCAACTATCTTTGTCATAGTGGTCTCTTCTCTATTCCAAATGCCTTCTTCCCCGGCACCTGAAGCAGGCTTATTTTTTGGAACTTCTTAATATATCAAATTTTGGCACTGGTTTGTTCACTTTCTGCACGATTACTATGGTTTTGATAATTTTTTCAACCCTTTTCTCCTTGCAAAGAGTATAGTGTTACAAAAGAGACTTAAATGATAAACCCTAAATATCTGCAGGGCTAGCCGCAATGTGTAAAAAGAAGAGGGTGAGAGATGCAGAGACAGAGAGAGAGAGAACAGAGAGAGAGGGAAAAGGGGGTACCTGCTGTTGAGGTAGCCTGGGGGTGGGCAGGAGGGGATGTGGGTACATTGGTGGTGGGAATGGGGCACTGGTGGAGAGATGGGTGCTGGAATACTGTATTACCAAGAACCAATTATGAACACCTTTGTAACTGTATGCCTCATGGTGGTATAATAAAATATTTAAGAAAAAGAGTATAGTGTTAAATAAAGCAGTGATGTTGCTTATTTGGTTTAGTTTGAATACTAAATGCACCTTCATGAGCTGACAGATGAGTTTCCCCAGCTGCTGAATTACAGTGTCTTCTTTCACAGGGCTCTTGGAGGGTCATCTGAGCTGCTGAATGTGAAGAGCTTAGAACTGCACTGATACCCCGAGCTCTCTGCTAACTGCTGATGTCTGCTGCAGTAGACTGAGAGTGCAAGGGTTCGTGGTTGCAATAGATTTTGTTGAGTTTGCTTACTTTGTTGCCTTGGCATTTCTATTTGTCCATCTTCATAGTGTTTTTCTCTTGTTTACATTTGCCTGCTCTGTCTTTGGGCATTGACAGGTTTTAATATTTTTTATTTGCTTGTTTCTTTGGATTATAGCTGGAAGTACACAGAGTTTACTCCCTGACTCTGAGCTTAGGGCTTACTCCTGGTGGGATTTGGGGGGACCATATGTAGTTCGGGGTTCAAACCCGGGTCAGTCACATATAAAGCAAGTGCCCTGTCCAACTGTAATATTTGTCTGGCCCCAGAAGACATTTTTTCTATTTTGCTTAAATCAGTTCTCATAGGTGGGCACTAATTAATTAGGAAGAAGTCTTGACAAATTAAAGAATGTATCATTTGTAAAATAAATTTATTTCCTTTCCCACCAGCTGTTCATATAATATGGAGAAAAATAAGAAAAGAGAAGAAATGGAGAGAGAGAGAGAGTAAAAATGTAAGGCACTTGTCTCTCAGCCAGCTGGTTGGATACCTGGGTATCACATATGGTCCCCTGAATACTGCCAGGAGTGATCCTGAGCACAGATTCAGGAGTAGCTTCTGAATCATACCAGATATATCCCAAACCTTCCCTCTCTCCCACCTCCCTTTCAAATAAAATGTTGTCTCCTGAATTCATCTTCATTGTGATTTCTAAAGGAATGGCTGCCAGTGATTCTGGGGCCAGGGGTTGTTTGAATTGGTCTACCCACGTTTTAGTATTAATTTATGTTTTTACCCTAAGTTGATTGTTCCGAATGGGTAACTAATCAGAATCTAGTTCTATTTTTCACTGATGGAGAGGGAAAAGAGTTTTTTTTTTTTTTTTTTGAGCAGTGTTAGCATATTCTGTCTTTCATCTTGACCTCTGCTTTTACAAAGATTGTGTCTGGGCCTTTTGGGACCTGTGCTGGCTGGTAGTTAAGCATTCTG
The DNA here is from genome assembly GCA_021461705.1 of Cryptotis parvus. NCBI lineage: Eukaryota > Metazoa > Chordata > Mammalia > Eulipotyphla > Soricidae > Cryptotis > Cryptotis parvus. The sequence goes on along the minus strand of JAJIBD010004696.1, from coordinate 140,368 downwards.
GACAAGAGCCCTTTCCAGTGACTAGAAGAGTGGGAAGTGCCAATTATTATTTTTTTGGAGGGGTACACACCCAACGATGCTCAGCAGTTACTCTTGGCTCTGCGTTCAGGAATTACTCTGGTGGTGCTTGGGGGACCATATGGGATGCCAGGAGTCAAACCCCAGTAGGCTGTCGGGCAAGGCAAATGCCCTACCTGCTGTGCTAGCACCCGGCTAACCACCCCTGCTGTGCTAGTGTAATTTCTTAAAATGAAGAAGTAAAATTGTTTTACATGAACATTTAGGTGATGAGGTTATAGAAAAGATCGATAGAGTAGAAAAAAAATCCTCTTAAAATGATGCTCACTGTAACTCCTACTCAACTGGGTATAATGCAATAAAAAAGAAAGTGGGCTTATTACTTCTTTATAATCTTACTCTGGACTGACCAGTGTCTACGTGTTGTGGAAGGTCCAAGTCACTGAGGGAGGCAGAATGACATTGGCATATGAATGCTTATTCCCAGTGGTTGTGCAAGTGAGGACATCCATCCAGAAAAGTGCTCTTGAGACCTATAGCCCTGATCTCACAGGGATCCCATAGTGAAAAATGCTCAACCCAAAGGAAAACTCCTAACTTACATCAGGGAAATGCTGCTTGCAGAACTTTAATGAGATCCCTAGGTGAATCAGTTATTTTATAAAGGGCTGTTTGACTTCCACAGTTATCTGGATAGACCTTGATTGATTGTCAGGCTTTTAAAGTAGCATTGATTTTTTTTTTTACTGCTGCAACATCGAGATGATGAGGTCATTGTATTTTGCCACGTTATTGAAGCTCTTCTTAAAGTAGCCTGGAGGTTATAAGCACTTGCAGTTACTAGCTCTTGCTTTTTCTAAGTTGGAGAGATAGGAAAGTTGAGGTAAGTAAAAATAGAATTAAAATTCTCCCCTCTGGCTGTGCCAGGAAAGTCAGTTTGTGAATTTGAATGATGACTGGTAGCTGTTAGTTATAGTTCATCAATTAAAAGCATTTAAAATTATTATAATTTAGGTCACATATTTACAATAGTGCTAATGTTTATGGTTTTGACATTAGCTGATCAATTTTTGTTGTTAGCACTCACGTATTGAGATCACAAGTCCATAGAACCAGGGGTTGTCATAGGTGTGTCATACATGCAACTCTGTCCCCTCACTGTAACTCTGTGAGGTGGGTTTTGTGATAGCAACCTTGTGGATTAGGAAGGAGGCATTCTTCCTCAAGGTTGACCAGTCAATTGCTGCCATGCTCAAGGCGGACTCCACTGCTCAGATGAGCATCTACCCAAGAGTGAATCCATTGAAAAACTTAGGTATGTGGGTTTCTGGGACTGGAATTCTTTAGACTTGGAGTCGAGATAGGTCTCTCCCTCATCTCCCTGTTCTTCAGAAGGCCCTGGGGTGGGGTTGAGCCTATAAACTGCCTCAGGTGCCACAGAATATTATTCACTGGCCATGATCTAGAGACTCAAATATAAATCTCGAAAGAGAGCGAATAAGTGGCAGGGATGCTCCTGGTCTTTCCTGCACCATGCTGAACAGAGGGCCCTCAGAGGGGGCAGGCTTAGGTCTGGTCCATCCACGGGGTGGGGGCAGAAGCCAAAATACTTTCACACTCCTCAATGGCCTTGCTAAAGGCGTTACAATTTCTGGAATTCCCATGGTGTGTGGCCACATTTGCTGCCTCACAACTTCTCAAACTCTAGTGTACTGATATACCAAGCATCACATCACATTTAATAGTTAATCTAAGGCACCCAATAACAAAATATGTAGTCACAATGCCTATTCTGTAACAACATATCTGTAATTCCTTATACTAATGGTTTAATGACTCAATGGCTCCATCATGAGATTGAACAGTCCTCATTGACTTTTATTTTAAGAATATATTTCTCAACCATATTTAGCAAATTAGCTCTAACAAGCAATATAAAATAAATTATTGATCATCTGCTTAGGGATAGGTTCAAGCAGTAGTTGGATAAATTTGAAATAATTGTTGTGTTTGGAGTTGAGTATTCAATATTTGTAAGAAATTGACATGAACGATCTTCATTAAAAATTGAGTAGAAACCCACTATGCTTAATATGTCCAATTAGTGAAAGCAACAACACAGATGATCCAATTCACACATAACAACCCAGTAAAAAGGTCATGACTTTATCAATACCATTCTGAGGTATATGTTTGTACTGAGCAATATAATTAGTGCCTGCTAAGGGAGCAGGCGCAGTGATGGGGGTGGTGGGAAATGAGGGACTTTGGTGGCAGTAAGGGCATACTGGTGGTGGGACTGGTGTTGGAATATTGACTCCTTGAATAAACTGTACTGTGAACAACTTCGTAAATCACAGTGTTTGAATGAGTTAAAAAAACTCAACTAACTAGGCTCCAGAGGGACCATCTCTTCCAAAAAAATAAAATAAGGTTAACCAGTCAATGGAAGAATGAGATTTTAGGGTTTGCTGTCCCTGACTCAAAGTGTATGATTATTGACTGCCAGCTTTTTTATATGATGGGTGTGTTTATGATTCCATTTGGTGAAGACCAGGGAACAGTATTCGAGTCTGCTGCCTAAGTGACAAATTTCTTCCACCTGGACCTAGGTTTTGGGAAAAACCAGAAATTGCCAAGTGACTCAATATGAATGGTTGACTTGCCCACCTTATAACAGGTAACCACCTGGACCTGCTTTTTTGCCTCACAGGCTGCTGCACCATTTGGGATTCTTCTAGCTTTCCTCTATTGATCAGAAACTGCCAGAAGCTTTAATCTGATTAGTGTCTGTAAAACTGGTTTCCATCTCTGGCGCCTGACTCAGGTTTCAGAGCAAGGGAAAAAGTATGACATCACCCCTGCTTGCATCTGTGCTGGGTGGCTGATGAAATTACGTGATGGATTTGAGGACCATTAAAGTCAATGTTGATCCTTATTATTATTAAGAGCACTTTCAAATTTACTGCACCATGGGGGCAGGCCTCAAAGCATCGTTTTCATAGGTGTGTTTATTACTCTGGGTTTTAGTGCACGGCTCGGTGGGATATGGAGCATGCTTGCAGCAGAGAATCAATTCTGAAATCTGCAAGATGAAAGTGCATGTAGCTCTTTTGCTGTAGGGAGGAAAAGGTTTTGGGATTTTTTTTTCCATAGTAGGGCATTCGGATGACCTTGCTTTGAAAAAGCCTAAGAAGAAACAAACATATCGGCAAAGAAATATGACTCCCATGGCTGCCACTGGCAATAGAATTTTCTTTTCTTTTTTGGAATAGTAATTTTTAAAATGTTGAAATGGTTAGTGTGCAGAAAAGAACTCAGATCTAGTTACCAATTTACTAAGCATAGATACTGAGATGCTGATACCCAAGATAAACTTTACTAACAAGAAAGTCATGCCTGTTTTCTTTGTCAAACATCTCCAGAGCCCAGCTAAATGTCAAACATGCAGAAATTAGTCTCATTCCTAAAAAGCATTCATATGCAGTCACACAGAATACATGTATGACAAACTACCTGTAAAATGCAGGGATCCTCACTGTGTAACTCAATGAGTATACATTCATACATACACACAGCAGTATGTGTACCACTGTGAAAAGCCTAAATTAAGAGCTGGAATATTTTCTCTGCTCTAGGAAGTTTTCTTTCGTCCCCATCAGACTCCCCCAATAGAGATACCAGTATTTTACAAATAAGTTTTGTCTTTTTTTGACTTTTTGAGTTATGCCCAGTGAGGCTCAGGGGTTACTCTTGGCTCTGCACTCAGAATCACTCCTGGCGGTGCTCAGGGGACCATATGGGTGCTGGAGATTAAGCCAGGTTGGCCACATGCAAGGAAAACGCCCCTCCCCCACTCCCTGATCCCCCCACCACTATTGTACTATTACTTTGGTCCCAGGTTTATCTTTATCTACTGTATTTCATATAAGTTGAATCTTTGTGTAAAACAGAAGGGTAAGGCATGTTGTGTGAGTGTGTGTGTATATTTGTGTGAGTGTCTGTTTTCTTTTGTTCATCTATGGCTGTGAGATTCATTCATTTTGGTACATGTAGAAGAAGTTTGTTCTCTTTGTTTTTATGCTTTTTGGGCCACACTTGGGCTTACTCCTGGGTTTCTGCTTAGGGCTCTCCTAGTGGGGTCCTGGGGACTATATACAGAGCTGGGAATTGAACACAGGTTGGCTTTATGCACGGCTAGTGCCTTATCGGCTTTACCATCTTTCCTTTACTGTTTTTATTGTGGTGCAGTATTCAATTGCATAAAAATTTCACCATTTCATTATTTTTCTATGATGGATATTTGGGTTGTTTATAACTACTACAATAAAAGTTGTCATTAACGCTTTTGTTCATGTTTTTGGTAGACTTTTCCTCTTCTTTTGAACATGCAGATAGAACTGGCACTACTGGATAATTTCAAATACTTCCCAAATTTTGAGTTAATAAATAGCATTAATTCATAATTTGCTATTAGTTAATTAAAATATTTTATTTAGAACCTCATTGTGGCAGAGACAGACATGGGGCAGAGCTGCTACTGGCTCTGACTGTGCCCAGCTGCTCATGAGGTGCCCGGGAGGGATGGCAGGTTCTAGCCCTGGCCCGCCACCCCAGCAGAGCCTCACACAACAAGCCAGACGACCCCCACTCCATGAGGACCTCCATTTTTCACATCAGGACTTCCCCCCTCATCAGAACTCCACCCAGCAGACAAGCCTATCACAGCCCGACTTGCGTGGCCGCCTGCGGCCAGCGGTTCATCAATCAATGCTGGATTTTGAGATGACTACAAGAGTATGCTACCCGCATGGCAGAGCCTGGCAAGCTACCCGTGTCGTATTTGATATGCCAAATACCAGTAACAATTATAGACCTCATTCCCATGACCTGATGGAATGGTTTGAGGCTCTTTATGTTCCTGGAGCAAGCAGGTGCCCTTGGGCTTTACTTGCATGAGACAGGTCATATGGAGATGTTACTGGTGCCCGCTTGACCAAATCGGCGATGGACGGGGAAGACAGTGATACAGTGACAGTGATTGTGGCAGAGACTCTGTTCTTGGCCCTGTGGTTATAGTCGGGAAAGAGAAAAGAGAAAATTTCTCTCTATGGATTGTATAGTTTCTAATAGAAAGATAGACATTAGATACCAAACTAATAAATATGTCATGGAGTATATAATCTATAAACACGTTGTATAAAATATAGAAATAATTGCATATATATATACTTATGCAGACTTATGAATGATTTGTATCTGAACTTCAGTCTACTTTTTTTGAAAATTAGAGGCTGAAGGTCCTATTCATGTAAATATTAACAGTAAAACATTAATAATAGCTAATTATGTGTTCTTAATACTTTACATGGATTATCTCTGTGGTATTCCTAGTATCAATGTCATTGATGTAGTTGCTATTATTTCTATATATGTACTTTTAAAAATTTTTATTTTTTATTTAATATTTCATTATCTAATACGAATCCCACCACCAGTGCTTTCTCATCACCAAAGACACTCATTTTCCACCACCCCTGGTCCCCATGCCTACTCCTTCAACTGGCACCAATTATATTGACTATAGCAACCCATATATGACAATGGAATTGATAAAGTCATGATTTTTTTCCTGGCTTGTTATGTGCTAATCTGGTCTATTTCTGTTGTCATTGATGTCATTTACCATCTGAATTTCTGGAATGTGGTTGGTTTCTTTTCTTTTCTTTTTCTTTTTTGCTTTTTTGGGTCACACCTGGCAATGCTCAGGGATTACTCCTGGCTCTTTGCTCAGTAATTACTTCTTTTTTTGTGATTATTTATATTGTTTTAATTTTTTTTAAGTATTTTATTATACCACCGTGAGATATACAAATAAAAAGATATACAATTAAAAAGTTCATATTTGGGTTTTGGTCATACAGTGTTCCAGCACCCGTCCCTCCACCAGTGCCCATCTCCCACCACCAACATCCCCGGTTCCCTCCCCCTTCACCAGCCCACCTCCATGGCAGGTTCTTTATTTCTTTCCCTTTCTCTCTCTTTCTCTTTTCCTTCCCTTCCAGACTATGGATTACAGAACATACATTAAAAGGTTGTCATGTGTATCCTTTTGCCTCTATTTAATGCTCAGTTCTAGGTTGGCATTAGTACCCTCGACAATTATTAGCACCCTGTTCCATTTTCTGTCTTACCTAACCTCTGACTCCCACATGTTAGTAATTACTTCTTGCAGTGCTTGGGGACCACATGGGATGGCGGAGATCGAACCTGGGTCGGCTACGTGCAAGGCAAACACCCTACCCGCTGTGCTATAGCTTCGGCCCCTGGAATGTGGTTGGTTTGTATTAGTTTCATGTATCGCATGGCCACAAAGCAGCTGCGTGTCACTGGAAGAGCCAATAGCATCTTTGCCCCAGTTGTCACTGTCTCTAGATCACAGTCAATAGCCCCGAGCAGTTCATGGGTGGGTCCACTGGCCCTCCCAGAAGGGACAGAGGTGGAAGAAAGGGACCCCAGCTCCATCTCCTCAGAAACTCAGTGACTCTAGCTATGGAGACCTGTATACCTGGACTTGAAATCGGCTTCTTTCTTTCTCTGATGAGCTGGGCTTGTAATCGGCTTCTCTCTTGGGTGGGGCTATAACGAGTTGTGGAGTCTATACATTAAAAATGGCTGCCATCATGGTGTGGGGGTTCCTCTGGCTTCTTCTGAGGCTCTATTGGGGTGGCGGGCCATGGCCAGAGCCCACCCTCCCCTCCTGGACGCTTCATGATCAGCTGAGCATGGGAAAAGCTGGTAGCAGTTCTGCCCCATGAGTCAGTGTCTCTGGATCACAGCCGACAGCCTTCTTTCTATATTAATGGTAAATAAAAGACCATCAAGAAGTTTCATAACTTGCCCACAGCTAGTACAAGGTAAGAGTGGATCCAGAATGGACAGTTTCAGACTCTGTATTCTAGTTACTACATTTTTCTATCTTCCAGGTGGGTAAATATGCATTACTATAAACTATTAGGCCACCCATATGACACATAATAAACTAAATCAATAAAGTCATTACATTAATGGTAATTTACAATGTAAAAGCCAAGCTCACACAGTAGTGGTTACAAACTATGACCAATAGAAGTCAGTGTCAGTGATCAAAGGCTATTCACAAATTGGAATCCCTTGACACTCTGTCTTGTATGCTTATGCTCAAGAAGGTTTTGCAGTATTTCTGGGAGTGGATGCCTTGCATTAAAAAAAACCAGCATCCTGGATTTGACCTTTATTGGCTCTTGATTGTTTTATAATTAAGCACATACTCAAACTGTTGTCATTTAAGAATCAGTGGTCCTATTGTAGATGGCTTAGTAAAGTGGTAGGCTTGAGAAAAGAGTGCTTCTATTTGTCTGCTTGACCCACTTTGGCCATTGAGGAACACGCATGACTTGGGACAGGACTGGTAAAGTCAGCTTCTAGCACCTACAACACACAGACACTCATGTCCTGCCAGCCCAGGAAGCACTTGGCAAGCTGCACCTGAAGTCCACTTGTCCTGTAAGGGCACGGGAATGGGTGCCCATGACCCCGTTTTTTGGGAAGCCATGGGCTCACTGTCAGACTTAAAAAAATCAGAGTACTGAATTAAAGATTTAGTAAACTGTATTTATATGTCCAAGTTAGAAACCATTGCCAGTGCACTTAGTAGGCTATCAGTAACATTAGGCTGTAGATAAAAATAAAAGCTAGGGGCTGGAGCGATAGCACAGTGGGTAGGGCATTTGCCTTGCATGCAGCCGACCCGGGTTCGATCCCCAGCATCACATATGGTCTCCCAAGCACTGCCAGGAGTAATTCCTGAGTGAAAAATCCAGGGAGCAACCCCTGAGTATCACCAGGTGTGACCCAAAAAGCAAAAAAAAAAAAGTAATGGAGAGTGTGCTGTTTGCTGTCAGTATCAAAGGAATACTTGCGTTTCTGGTTTGTTCATAGGAAATGCAAGGACCTTTCAGAGGACTTAAGTTTAGTCTGAGAATTACTAAACTAAAAGCAAAGAAATATATACAAAGAACATTTCAAAGAAACCTGCTAAGTACTCTGACTTGTGATATGAGTTGGGCTTCAGTGGGGCAAAAGAACTCTGTTTCCATGTAGTGCTCTGAAGTAATGCCGAGATAAGATATAAGAGATAAAATATTACTTTGAGGACTGGAAAGATAAAACAGGGATTTAGACGTTTGCCTTGCACCCTGTTGATCTTGATTTAAATATCCAGCACCACATAAGATCTCCCGAACACTGCAGAGGTCTGTCTGAACACAGAACCAGGAATAGCCTCTGAACATTACTGGGAGTGTTTCCACCCCACCCAATACTTTTGGCCAAATTAGCTGCTAATCTCAAACTCTGGATGGAAAAGACAGATCTGGGGTAAAAGTACTGAGCAGACAGAACTTTCCCTTTTGGGAGAGTGAACCACACGACATTGGGAAGCAGGAGGCATTCTCTATGGGAGATTTGCTGTCATGAGTGAGAGAAATTTAAGTTCCTATGTCTATAAGAGGAAGTGGTTGAGGGAGTCAGGATTGTAAATGGTTATTCCTCCTACCTTGCAGGAGGAATGATCAGGTATGCAGAAGAAACTTTTCCTGCACTGCACTATCTTTCTGCCGCACATGCTGTTGGGGTCCAGAGAAAGGATGCAGCTTATTAGAAACAAGAGAAAGCACTCTCAAGGAGAGAACCTGGGGAGTGTTTTGTAACAAAACTAAGGGTTATCAAGGTGAATAAAAGGAAAGGAGGGTATATGAATATCAGGATTTGGCAACAGGAGCCTCAAATGAATTTGGCCTGTTGTCTGATTTTGGAGATAAGAATTGGGAACAAAACACTCTCACATTCATTTGTGGATAGACTATGCTTTTGTGTTGTCATGACAGATTTTAGTATCCAGAACAGAGACCATATGATTCCCAGTGACCTAAATATTTGTTCTTTGTTCTTTGTGGGGGAAAAAATTGCTAACCTCTCTTTTAGAGAGTCATTCTCAAAGGTATGAAAGAGGTGGTGTTGTGGCGTGGATGTGGGGTTAGACCCTGTAAATGATCTGATAATGTTGGAATATCAACGAAAAACTGTCAACACAGATAATTGCAAATTCAGAGGGTGATGCCATAGATAACTATGCTGGGAAACCTGGAAAAGGATTAAACAGGCAAATCTTTGGTTCTCTGGAACTTATAGTCTTCAATAGAGAGCAGTGATACCAGCAGATGGGTTAATTAGATTAATTGCATGCAGGCAAATAGATGGGCATTTAGCAAGCAGAGTTTTTAAATTAACAAAGCATTTGCATCATATAGATGCCAAAAGACACACGGAGGAGGAATTGTGGCATCACATGTTTCCGAAGGATGACATCAGTCATTTCGCTCTGAGAGGCTTGTAGGTGAGGTTCAGAGCAGAGGTCAAAAAGGCAAGGGCAGTGCAAAGGGATTAGGAAGAGTAGACTAGGAAGGGGAGTGTGCCGGAACACGACTGCAGTGGAGGCTGGATGAAGTGACTCTGAAGCCCTGGGAGAATGAGCATGTGAGAGTGATGCAGAGCCACTCTGTGCAGAGAAAGGATGAGAAGTTTGGAATTTATCTTTCTTTCCTTTATTTTCCCCAGATGGGCCACGCCCAGCTCTGTGTGTGTGTTTGTGTGTGTGTGTGTGTGTGTGTGTGTGTGTGTGTGATTCCAGTGATACCCTGCCTGGCAGTTTGGTGCTCAGGTTAGCAGTGCTCAGGGGCAGTGGTGCCCACACTGGGTTCTGGGGATCAAACTCAAGGCCTTGCATATGCTAAGTTTGTTATCACTGGAGCTATATGTTCAATTCTTTCTTTTTAAAATTAGTTTTTTTTTGTGACCAGAGAGAGGGCTCAAAGATTGAGCACATGCTTTACATGAAGAAAGCCCAGGTTCAATATCTGGCACTGTCTGATCCCCTGAGGACTGCCAGGAGTATCCCCCAAGCATCACTGGGCATGACCGTACCAGGAAAATACCAGGGCTTTTTCCATCTCTCAGCTGTTTGAATGAATAATTATTAACATCCAAATATCTATTTTCTCACTTATTTTGCTTCCAAGGGAGATTATTTTAACTTTTAGTTTTCTGGAGTTTTAGATATGCTGCTTAGCATAATAGAAAAGTGCTAAATTAGAAGACGAAATGGGCAATAGAATTGAGAGGAAAAAGTACTGGCGGAAGGAGGGGCAGAGTGACTAGAGAAACCATCCAGGTGGGTAGGGGAGGTTGGGGGGAAAATCACTGCCAATTTCTTGGGTAGGACTAAGGAACAGAGTATTTGGGATTTTGAGAGAGAGAGAGGATAAACGTCTTTGAAGATAGTTCTGGGCTTCTGTGAAAGGTAATGCCATGGTGGGGATAGTACATTGAAGGTATCTTTATACCATTTATGAACTGGATTCTATTTGATAAGTTCCAATCAACATCAAGATTGTTGTTAGTTAATTCTTGGTGCCAAATAGTTGCATAAATATTTCACTGTGAGGTTAGGTCTTTGGCTGTGGCTGACTGGATTCCATCTCAGGTACCCCATATAGTTCTTCGAGTGCACCAGGGGTGATCCCTGAATTTAGAACTTGTAGGACTACGACTAAGCCCTGAGCACAGATGGGTATGGCCTCCTAACAAAATACCCAAGAGAAACAACAGCAATAAAAATAAACATGGCACTGCTGTATACAAACTATCTCATATTCGGGATAGCTCACTCTCTCTTTTTAACTGTGCAGGTGGTAATACCTACACTCATAGGTGAATAGAGGTAAACTAGAATTTCACAAAATCGTAATTCAATGATAAATCAAGTAATTTTCCCCTAGTACCATATATATTATACGAATATATAAATTAAAATTAATATAAATAATTCTGTGGTAATATATTTTAAAATTTACATGAAATCAACAAATCCTACAAATTAAGAAATTTTAAAGAGTGAAGATAGTTAAGAAAAAAAACTTTAATCTTAAAACATGGTCCCTGGAAATTTTTATTTTACACAGACAGAGTTACTACTTGCTCCCCCTGTGCCCAGCTGATCACAAGGCGTCCGGTAGGGGTGGCGGGTTCTAGCCCTGGCCTGCCACCCCAGCAGAGCCTTGCAAGAAACCAGAGGAACCCCCACACCATGAGGGCAGCCATTTTCCACATCCGACTCCCCTCTCCTCAGAGCTCCACCCAGCAGAAGAGCTGATCACAGCTTGGCTCACACGGGGTTCATCAATAAATGCTCTATTTTTAATTTTATTTTGCTTTTTAGGTCACACCTGGTGACGCTCAGGGGTTACTCCTGGCTCTGCACTCAGGAATCACTCCTGGTGGTGCTCGGGGACCATATGGGATGCCGAGGATTGAACCCGGGCGGCACACAGGCAGGCCGTGTGCAAGGCAAACGTCCTACCCGCTGGGTTATCGCTCCCGGCCCCAATGCTCGAGTTTTTGAGGTGACTAAAAGAGTATACCACCCGTACGGCAAAGTCTGGCAAGCTACCTGTGTTGTCTTTGACATGCCAAATACCAGTAACAATTATAGACCTCATTCACATGACTTGACGGAATGGTTTGAGGCTCTTTATGTTCCTGGAGTGGGCAGATGCCCTTGGGCTATATCTCGTGTGACAGGACATACTGAGATGTTACTGGTGCCTGCTTGAGCAAATCGATGATCTACGGGAAGACAGTGATACAGTGATTTATTTTTAAAATATTATATTATACCACCATGAAAAATACAATTACAAAGATGTTCATATTTGGGTTTCGGTCATATAGTGTTTCAGCATCCATCCCTCCACCAGTGCCCATTTCCCACCACCAATGTCCCCAATTTCCTACTCCCTCCTCTAGCCAGCCTCTATGGCAGATTCTTTATCTCTCTCTCTCTCTCTCTCTCTCTCTCTCCTTCTCTTACACATTGTGGATTACAATACATACATGTATCTTTTTAAAAAAGTATTTTATTTTACCACCATGAGATACAATTACAAAGATGTTCATAAGATGTTCATATTTGGGTTACAGTCATACAGTGTTTCAGCACCCATCCCTCCACCTGTGCCCATTTCCCACCACCAATGTCCCCAATTCCCTCCCCATCTCCCTAGCCTGCCTCTATGGCAGGTTCTTTTTTAAAAATTTTTTATTTTTACAATTACAAAGATATAGAATTAAAAAAGTTCATATTTGGGTTTTGGTCATACAGTGTTCCAGCACCCATCCCGCCACCAGTGCCCATCTCCCACCACCAACGTCCCCGGTTCCCTCCCCCTCACCCAGCCCTCCTCCATGGCAGGTTCTTTATTTCTTTCCATTTCTCTCTCTTTATCTTTTCCTTTCCCTCCAGACTATGGATTATAGAACATACATTAAAGGGTTGTCATGTGTATCTTTTTGCCTCTATTTAATGCTCAGTTCTAGGTTGGCTTTAGTACCCTCGACAATTGTTAGCACACTGTTCCATTTTCTGTCTTACTTAGCCTCTGACTCCCACACGTTTGTGATAATTTCCACCTTTGACAAGACCTCCTGATATATGTTTCACTTGACCTTGGATATTGGTATCATAATATGTACATATATTTATGTTATGCAGATAAATGCAGTCATTCTGTATCTGTCTCTCTCCTTCTGGCTAATTTCGCTCAACATAATCTTCTCCATGTCCATCCATTTATAGGCAAATTTCACAACTTCATTTTTCCTAACAACTGCATAGTATTCCATTGTGTAGATGTACCAAAGCTTTTTTATCCAGTCATCAATTTTCGGGCACTCTGGTTGCTTCCAGATTCTGGCTATTGTGAATAATGCTGCTATGAACATAAAAGTAGGGATGGTGTTTCCGCTCGCGTATTTTTGGTTTCCCAGAGTAGATTCCCAGGAGTGGTATGGCTGGGTCAAATGGGAGTTCAATTTCTAGTCTTTGGAGGAATGTCCATATTGTTTTCCAGAAAGGCTGTACCAGCCGGCATTCCCACCAACAAAGGATGAGTGTCCCCTTTTCCCCCACATCCACGCCAGCACTTGTTCTTGCTCTTTTGAATATGTGCCAGTCTCTGTGGTGTAAAGTGATATCTCATTGTTGTTTTGATTTGCATCTCTCTGATGATTAGTGATGATGAGCATTTTTTCATATGTTTTTTTGGCCATTCGAATTTCTTCCTTGCTGAAGTTTCTGTTCATTTCTTCTCCCCATTTTTTGATGGGGTTGTTTGTTTTCTTCTTGTAAAGTTCTACCAGTGCCTGATATATCCTGGATATTAACCCCTTATCAGATGGATATTGGGTGAATATTCTTTCCCATTCTGTGGACTGCTTTTGTATCTTAGTCACTGTTTCTTTTGAGGTGCAGAAGCTTTTTAGTTTCATGTAGTCCCATATGTTTATCCTTTCTTCTAGTTGCTTTGTTAGTGATGTTTCACCTTTGAAGATGCCTTTAGCTTCAATGTCGTGGAGGGTTTTTCCTATATTTTCTTTAATGTACTTTATGGATTCAAGTCTGATATTGAGATCTTTAATCCATTTTGATGTAATTTTTGTGCATGGTGTTAGACACAGGTCCAAATTCATTTTTTTACATGTCGCTGCCCAGTTTTCCCAGCACCACTTGTTGAAGAGGCTTTCCTTACTCCATTTTAGACTCATTGCACCTTTATCAAAGATTAAATGATCATGTGTTTGAGGTTGGTTGGTGTCAGAATACTCAATTCTATTCCATAGGTCCACAGGTCTGTTTTTATTCCAATACCATGCTGTTTTAATTACTACTGCCTTGTAGTACAGTTTGAAGTTGGGAAAGGTGATGCCTCCCATCTTCTTTTTTCCCGAGGATTGCTTTAGCTATCCTTGGGGGTTTATTGTTCCACACAAATTTCAGGAGTGTTTGGTCAATTTCTTTGAAGAATGTCATGGGTATCCTTATAGGGACTGCATTGAATCTGTACAGAGCTCTAGGGAGTATTACCATTTTCACAATGTTGATTCTCCCCATCCATGAGCAGGGAATATGTTTCCATTTCCTTGTGTCCTCTTTTATCTCTTGGAGCAGTGTCTTGTAGTTTTCTTTGTACAGGTCCTTTACACACTTGGGTAAGTTGATTCCTAGGTATTTGATTTTCTGTGGCACAATTGTGAATGGAATTGTTTCCTTAATATCCCTTTCTTCTCTTTCGTTATTTGTATATAGGAAAGCCACCGACTTTTGGGTGTTGATTTTGTATCCTGCCACTCTACTATATGCGTCTATTGTTTCCAGGAGATTTTTTGGTAGAGAGTTTAGGGTTCTCTAGGTATAATATCATGTCATCTGCAAATAATGATAGCTTGACTTCTTCCTTGCCTATCTGGATGCCCGTGAGGTCCTTTTCTTCTCTGATTGCTATGGCAAGTACTTCCAGTACTATATTGAATAAAAGAGGTGAGAGTGGGCAACCTTGTCTTGTCCCTGATCTCAGGGGAAGGCTTTCAACTTTTCCCCATTTAGAATGATGCTCGCTGTGGGCTTTTGGGAGATGGCTGTAACTATCTTGAGGAAAGTCCCTTCAATTCCCCATTTTCTTGAACGGGTGCTGGATCTTGTCAAATGCTTTCTCTGCGTCTATTGATAGGATCATATGGTTTTTATTTTTTCTCTTATTGATATGATGTATTATGTTGATTGACTTGCGAATGTTGAACCATCTTTGCATACCCGGGATGAATCCTACTTGGTCATGATGTATAATCTTCTTGATGATTCTTTGGATTCTGTTCGCTAGTATTTTGTTGAAGATCTTAGCATCCATGTTCATCAGGGATATTGGTCTGTAGTTTTCTTTCTTTGTGTTGTCTCTCCCTGCTTTGGGTATCAGGGTGATATGTGCCTCATAGAAGCTGTTTGGGAGTGTTTCTGTTTCTTCTATTTCCTGGAAGAGCTTGAACAGGACAGGCAGTAGGTCCTCCTTAAAGGTTTGGTAGAGTTCACTAGGGAATCCGTCTGGACCTGGGCTTTTGTGTTTGGGATGACTTTGAATTACTGTTTCTATTTCCTCAATGGTGATGGCTTATTCAGGTATTGGAGGTCTTCTTGTTTCAGCCGTGGGAGGTTATAGGACTTCAGGAATTGATCCATTTCTTCTAGATTCTCATGTTTCACGGCATACAGGCTCTCAAAGTAATCTCTGATGATCTTTCGGATTTCTGTGGTTTCTGTTGTGATGTCACCATTTTTTTTCTGATTCTGTTTATTTGGGTTCTCTTTTTCCCTGTCCTTACAAGTCTTGCCAATGGTTTGTCAATCTTGTTTATTTTTTCAAAAAACCAGCTCTTAGTTTCATTAACCTTTTGGGTTGTTTTTTTGGTTTCCAACTCATTGATTTCCTCTCTAAGTTTTATTATTTCCTTTTTTCTGCCTGGGTTGGGCTCCTTTTGTTGGTCTTTTTCTAATGTCTTCTGCTGTGAGTCAGGTTATTTATGTGGGCCCTTTCTTGTTTCCTGATGAATGCTTGCAGAGCTACAAACTTCCCTCTTAACACGGCTTTTGCCTTGTCCCACAAGTTCTTATAGTTGGTGTCTTCATTTTCATTTGTTTCCAGAAATCTTTGGATTTCCTTTTTGATTTCTTCTATGACCCATTTGTTGTTCAGGAGTGAGCTGTTCAGTTTCCAGGTGTTTGGTTTGACTCCCTGTTTCTGTGTACTGTTAACTTCCATTTTCAGTGCATCATGGTCTGAAAAGATAGCTGACACAATTTCTAGCTTTTTTATTTTATTGAGGTATGCTTTGTGGCTCAGCATATGGTCTATCTTGGAGAATGTTCCATGTGCACTAGAGAAAAATGTGTATTCAGCTTTTTTGGCATGAAAAGCCCTGTATATATCCACTAGGTCTCTTTTCCATTTCTTCCTTGAGGGCCAATATTTCCTTGGTGAGTTTCAGTCTTGTTGACCTATCCATCGTTGATAGAGCAGTGTTGAAGTCTCCAACTATTATTGTGCTACTGTTAATGTCTTTTTGAGGTCTCTTAGCAGTTGTTTTATGTATTTTGCTGGCCCCTCGTTGGGTGCATATATGTTTAGTAGTGTAATTTCTTCCTGGTGTACATACCCCTTAAGTAATAAGAAATAGCCTTTGTTGTCCCTTATAACCTTTTTCAGCCTGAAATCTATGTTATCTGATACTAATATGGCCACACCAGCCTTTTTGGAGGAGTTGTTTGCATGGAGAATTGTCTTCCAACCTTTGACTTTGAGTCTGTGTTTGTTCTGATTATTCAGATGTGTTTCTTGTAGACAGCAGAATGTTGGGTTCAATTTTTTAATCCATTTTGTTACTCTGTGTCTCTTAATTGGTGCATTTAGACCATTGACATTGAGAGAGATTATTGTCATCGGATTTTGTGTCATCTTTCTGTCTGTGCTTGTTGTGCTTATGGGTTTGGTCGTATTACAGCAGACCCTTCAGTCCTTTTTAAAGTTGGTTTTGAGTCCATGAAGTTCCTGAGTTGTTGCTTATCCATGAAGTTGTGTATCTTTCCTTCATATCTGAATGTGAGTCTGGCCGGGTAAAGAATTCTTGGTGAGGCCTGCAGTTCATTGATTCTTTTCACAATATCCCACCATTGTTTTCGGGCTCGGAGTGTTTCATCAGAGAAGTCTATTGTAAATCTTAGAGATGTTCCTTTGTATGTGATTTCCTTCTTTGATCTTGCTGCTTTCAGTATTCTATCTCTATCTATAGCTTTTGTCATTTTTATTAAGATGTGTCTTGGAGTATTCTTGTTGGGGTTTCTTTTAGCTGGTATCCTACGGGCCTCCTGGATCTTGAGGCAAGTGGTCTTTAGATCCGGGAAGTTCTCAGCAATTATGGCTTTAACAGTTTCTTCTTCATCAGGGTTTTCTTCTTGTCTTTCTGGGACCCCAATGATCCGTATGTTGTTTCTTCTGGCTTCATCCCGATTATCTCTTGTTGTCTGTTCGGTAATTGTGAGTCTTTTTTTCTATCTTCTGGTGTTGTGTAGAGAATCTTTGGAACTCGTCTTCGAGATCACTAATTCTTTCTTCAGTAGCTATTATTCTTCTATGATGGCTTTCCACTGTGTTTTTCATTTCATTTACCTCATTTTTAATATCTGTCATTTCCATTTGCATTTTCCTCACTTCTTCTATCATGTCCTCTTGTAATTTATTGATTTTGTATTCCATTGCTTCTTTGAATTCCTTATGAATCCTTAACATTTCTTTCCGAAATTCCTTATCAGAGAGGTTATACAACTCATTGGTATTTCTTGGCTCATCTGGACTAGTGACTTCACTCACAGAGCTTGATGTAATTTTGCATTGCTTTACCATTATGACTATTGTAGGTTGCAAATGTGGGGTCTTGGGTGACTAGATAGTACAGTTAGTAGGTGTCTGGTCTGTTTTCAGAGTTTGGGTGGGTGGCAAGGATGTAGGAACCAAGGTTCACTGGTACCTCATGCAAGATAGGTAGCTAGCACGTCCGCGCGGTTTTGAGTTTTGGGATGTTCTAGGAAGCGCAGGGCCCAAGGGGTCCATGGTGAAACCAAGGCAGTTTGCCTTGGTTCCCGTTGATGGAGCTTCCGCTCTTTCCTGGGGCAACTTGGGTCCGCAGAGACGCAGGGGTCACACACACACCTGTGGGGTAGATTTGCAGCTGGTCCCGGGAGCGCAGCACCCAAGGGGTCAGCGTTGAAACCAAGGCAATTTGCCTTGGTTCCCGTTGATGGAGTTTCCGCTCTTCCCTGGGGCAACTTGGGTCCACGGAGACGCAGGGGTCACACACACACCTGTCTATGGCAGGTTCTTTATCTCTCTCTCTCTCTCTCTTCCTTCCCTTATGCATTGTGGATTATAATACATACATTTAGAGGTTATCATGTGTATCTTTTTGCCTGTATTTAATGTCAGTTCTAGGTCGGTATTAGCACTTTCGCCAATTATTAGCACGCTGTTTCCTTCTCTGTCTTACTTAACCTCTGACTCCACACATTTGTGATGATTTCCACCTTTGATAAGACCTCTTGATCTATGTTTCGCCTGACTTTGGATATTGGTATCAGAATATATATATACATGATATTTTCAGTGAGATTATAGAAGTATATGGAATTATCTTTTTCATAACTACTCTTTAAGAGGCAAATAACATCATTTTAAGATAACTGAATTATCAGTAAATTAGTTATTTTAAAACATAGCAAATGCAGGAGGGGGAAAGTGAAGTTGTAGTTAGCAGTAACATCGAATGTTTGCAGGCCTGGAGTGATAGCAGGTAGGGTGCTAGCCTTGCATACGGCTGGACCTGAGTTCAATACCCGGCATCCCATATGGTACTCCGAGCCCCACCAGGAATAATTCCCAAGTGCAAATCCAGGAATGACCACTGAGCATTGCTGGGTATGACCCCCAAAAAGAGCAACAATAAATCACGAAGTGTCAGGGAGGGATGGCGAGTTCTAGCCCTGCCCTACCATCCCAGCAGAGTCTCACAAGAAGCCAGAGGAACCGCCACACCACGAGGGCACCATTTTCCACATCCGGACTCCCTCTTGTCAGAACTCCATCCAGTAGAAAAGCTGATTATAGCCTGGCTCATGCGGCCACTTGTGGCCGCACGATTCATCAATAAATACTCGAGTTTTGAGGTGACTTCAAGATTATCCCACCCGCACGGCAGAGCCTGACAAGCTACCCAGTTGAATTTTACATGACAAATACCAGTAACAATTATAGACCTCATTCCCATGACTTGATGAAATAGCTTGAGGCTCTTTATGTTCCTGGAGTGGGCAGATGCTCTTGGGCTATCTCACATGTGCTAGGACATATTGAGATGTTACTGGTGCTCGCTCAAGTAATCGATGATCTACGAGGGAAGTGAAGTGAAGTTTTATATATATATGTCATGCAAATAAATGCAGTCATTCTATATCTGTCTTTTTTTCCTTCTGGCTAATTTCACTCAACATGATCCTCTCCATGTCCATCCATTTATAGACAAATTTCATAACTTCACTTTTCCTAACAGCTGCAGAGTATTCCATTGTGTAGATATACCACAGTTTCTTTATCCAGTCATCAGTTCTTGGGCACTCTGGTTGTTTCCAGATCCTGGCTATCGTGAATAGTGCTGCTATGAAAATAAAAGTGCAGATGGTGTTCCTGCTGTGTGTTTTTGGCTTCCCAGGGTATATTCCCAGGAGTGGTATGACTGAGTCAAATGGGAACTCAATTTCTAGTCTTTGGAGGAATGTCCATATTGTTTTCCAAAAGGCTATCGCAGCTGACACTCCCACCAACAATGGATGAGAGTCCCCTTTTCCCTGCATTCACACCAGCACTTGTTGTTCTTGCTCTTTTGGATATGTGCTAGTCTTTCTGGTGTGAGATGATATCTCATTATTGTTTTGAATGCATCTCTCTGATGATTAATGATGATGAGCATTTCTTCATATGTCTTTTGGCCATTCGAATTTCTTCCTTGTTGAAGTTTTTGTTCATTTTCTCCCCATTTTTTGATGGGGTTGGCTGTTTTATTCTTGTAAAGTTCTACCAGTGCCTGATATATCCTGGATATTAACCCCTTATCAAATGGGTATTGAGTGAATATTCTTTCCCATTCTCTGGACTGTCTTTGTATCTTGGTCACTATTTCTTTTGAGGTGCAGAAGCTTTTTAGTTTCATGTAGTCCCATATGTTTATCTTTTCTTCTAGTTGCTTTGTTAGTGGTGTTTCACAAGTTAAGAAAAAATTTAAAGGAAGAATTTGCATAGGCCTATGGAAGTATAAAAGTGTGTTTTATTTTAAGAAACAGAATATTGGCTTTTTGTTAGAAAATATTATATTACAGATAGTAATTAGGTGTCTGCATTAATAAATTAACGATTACAATAAAATCTCTATGGATGCAAATATCCTATTGAGATACATAAAACATTCAATATAAATGAAGCATTAATTCATTAAGATTCATTTATTTAAAATTCATTTAGGTGTTTGTAAGGCCATGCTTGGTGATTCTTGGCGGGTTGTTTGGTCTTGATGGTTCTGTATTTGGGGCCTCCTAGTTACACCTGGCTGTGCTCTGGGGTCATATGGTGCCAAGATTTAATTCAGGATCTCACACATAATATCTCACACATATGTTCTTCCATTTGAGCTACTTCCTTGTTCACCCAAAATTAGTTTTACTGTGAATAATCTTTCATTTTCGATAGTGCAATGTTCATATATTAGGTGTACAAGGTTAGCAGGCAATCTACCACCATTTCTTCATTACAGTTTATTGATCCAGCTACATTCCCCAAACCAAGATAGTTAAAAAATTTTTTTAATTTAGGTCTTCATAATGTTTTATCATTTTCATTCGAGTCTTACACAATCTTTTGTCTGAGCTAATGTTACTTTTTCTTTCAATTTTTGACTTGTTGTTAGGATATAGACATACAATTGATTTTTGTATATTAATCTTGAATCCTGTAGCCTGCTAACTTCACTTAGTTTTAGTAGCTTTGGGGTAGATTACTAATTTCCAATGAGGAATCTAGGCAGCACTTATCCAAAAAAGGTAGCTTCCTCAGCAGTGACCTGATTTGCCTTTACCCTCTGATCGAGGGGGGCCCTCCATGTACTCTGGGGATGGTCTGTGGTATTTATTCCAAATAAAAGGTGGTTCTTGGAGAATGGGTTGGTGAGATCAGTCAGTGATTAGTTCCAAGTAGGACATATCAGTATTATGTAAGAGCCACCGTAGAATAGTATTTTTTGAACATGGGTCATTTGGTTCCCATTGACTACCAGGAACTTCCTAAGGGCCATAGGTGAAAATCACATAAATGGGGGGGCCCACAATGCTACCCTATGGGGGCAACTGGTAGGAAGAGGGCCACAGGAAGGAAACAAGTTCAGAAAGGGGCCATAGTTAGAAGAAATTGAGAAACACCAGCTAGAGTATATTATGGATACCTAGTGAAGATTTGAATAAATGCAAAAAGTATGTCCAAGGATAGTCCTTATATTCCAAATGAAAGTAAATCTCCTGGAGATGCTGCGCCCCTATGGCAGATGGCTGTGCAGAGAGACTGCGGGTGACAGCAGTGAAAACGTTCTTCCTCACCAAGTCTGCAAAAAGGTTGGAGTGGAATGAGTCTTAGATATGTCTATATGAGAATAAATATCTACATGATAACTAGAAAATTCAGCTAAAGCATCTGCGAGTTTATTTCAGTTCTGGGATTACTATTACCATGTAGGTAAGATGAATGGTTTAGGTTTCTTTTTTTATCTGCTTTTTGCATGCCATAGAGCACAGCTGTGAGACAAACAAATAAGTAAACGAACAATAATTCTTTGGTTTGTGGCACCAGATTCATTCTGATGAAGGACTGAAGTGAGTCAAAGAAAACTCCCATGTTTCTTTGGTGGGAATGGATTATGCTGTCTGAGAAAGACCTGCCATGGGAAAGAAATGCCTAGATAGGTTTACATTAACTCTTTCTGGACATTTGATACTAAACATGACTTGGTGTAACTGACCTAGTGATTGATATTTTGCATGTGTCCAATCCAGTCCCTTTGTTCTGAACATATATTGGAGACACATTGGAAACGATGATGGGTAAGTCAAGGGACGGTAGATCTAGTCTCTCCATCCTTCTCCATCCTATCCTGAACTTCTCTGATCAAGCGAGGAACCCCCCACCCCCCTCTGGCCCCATTAAGAAACAAGAAACATAATAAAGTATTATGTATTAGAGTTATACAAGAAGCAAAATTTCACACAGAACTTGTGTCTACACCAAAACTGAAAGGGCGCACTTTCTGCCTCGCACGATGTTCTACTGCTAGGCCTGCTAAGCACTGCATGAGACAGACTTATGCTAAAAATTGTTTGCTGTTGGTCTGAAGTTAAACTTGAACTGATTTTTTATTTGGCTAATTGGGCAATTCCAAGCACCGTATAATTAATAACAGAATACTGAATAGATTCTCCAATATAATGATTTTGCTAAATGTTGACCAAAAATCCTCGCATCTTGGCTGCATGCATCAGAGTACATTAGCCTTTTGTTCCCTGCTCCCCGCAAAGCTTTCCGGGCCAGCACTCCTCCTTCCTAGCTGGAATGCAGATAAGGGAACCAGTGTTGTCAGTGCCTTTCTGGGTCAGAGGACCGTTCTCTCTCCCAGAACATTAAAGATAACCTAGTCCAAATTCTGCTTTTGTACCAGTTTCTCCAATTCTTTTTTTTCTTAGCACTTTTATATCTTTGAAATTTCAAGTTACATGTTTACTAGATACTGATAATGTGTTGGAGTGCTTAATCAGTTATATAGACTTCTTTTTTTCTTTCTTTAAGGATGCCCAAGCAGTACTCACAGAGTGTAGTGTGTGTGTGTTGTAGTCACTCCCATGATACTCGACCTGGATGTGCAGGTGGGATGGGTCAGTGCTCAGTCACTGGGGATGTGGTGCTGCTTGGATGTAGCAGTTCTGGAGGCTACCAGGTCTACCTGATGGTGCTCTTGGAATCTCTAAAGCCATGTCATGTGGAGCCTGAGTAGCGCTGTCACACTGAGAATAAAACTCTGGGCCTTGTGCATGTCAGCATGTATGCCAGAAGCCTTTGGAGCAATCTTTTAGCTCCTATATTTATTTGACTTAAAATTATTAAATAATATATTTTTATTATCTTTGTCCCTTTTCTTTTTTGTAAATCAGAGCATTTTTTAATTTTATCTTGCCAAATTCTTGATTAAAGCTACTACTAACATCTGACTCTGGTTCTATATCTTTCCTTTGTTTATAAATTCCTGATAGAGGAATTACTAGTAATGCCTAGTAAAGAATTTCCTGGGTAGCCACATTGACTTTTTAGATATCACTTGCTTGACACTCTTTTAATTTTCATCACAATGCATGCCTTTACTGGAAAGATTTCTAAATAGTACAATTAAATCCTTATTTTTAGTTATTTATTTATTTTTGTTTTGGAGTCATATCCACTGGCACTCAGGGATACTCCTGGCTCTGGGTTTCTTAGGGCATTCGTACTGGCTTTGTACTCATTGATCACTCCTGGTGGTGCTTGGGGCATTGTACGTTGTGCTGGGGACCTAGACAGCGTTGTCTGTATGAAAGACCTTATGCCTTAGTTATCTCTCTGGCCCCTATGAAGTGGTTTTCTTCAATACTTTGATTCTTTATTGAGAAGAATTGTCTAATTTAGTAGCATCTTGTGCTACAAATAACTAACTTAAAATTCAAGCCACGGTACCAAAGGCACAGTATCCAGTGAAAGAAAGAGGTAATATGTGTAATTGTTTATTGATGACATTTAAAAATTTTTCTTGTTGAGCTTAGTTGCCTTGTTGTATGGATTTATTAAGCAGAATCCTCTTGCTGACATCCTTTCACCTCCATATCCCTCAACTTCATACTTGGTTTCTAGTAATGTGTTAATCTTGGCATAAAATAATTTTGACTCATAAAATAATTGGCAAATTCTTTGAGTTCATCACAGTGTGAGTTTGCCAATTTTTAACTATCTGAAACTTAATGTGGTATGATAGTTTTACTTGAAATAATTTCTTATAAGCTGCTTTTGAAAAAAAAATCCCACACAATGGATGTCCATCTAACCATTCTAGTGGATGCATTGGTTCAGGTTCACATAAGTTAAATAATTTAAAAGGGAGTTTCCAGAACTCTCCCCCAAACTATAGTTTAATCAAATGTGAGACCCAGTTGATGCTGCCATCTTTGGAGAAAACGAAAGATTAAGGAGAATTGGGTCTCTGACAAAGGGTCTTTAACTCTTCCTTATCTGTCTGTTGGGGTTGGTCATGGTCCTTTATAGTACGAAGGGCAGATTATCAGGACTTGGGGCTGTGGTCGGACTTGCTCTTGCTTTGGACTCTGCCTTTCATCTGGAGATCAGCTTGATCTGTCTTGCTTCTCTCTTCAGAGACCATTTCAGGCTGATTTAGTGGGTGATGTTGCAAGAACAGGCCCAGGAATTGCCTACTCTGTTTCACTGTCTACCCCCCCAAGTGGGTGTTCCTTGTCCTCTGGGGCAGTTTAATTGAGTTCTCCCCAGTATTTCTGCTGGAATGACTCTTGTGAAAGCCTCTGGCATGATGGCAATCAAGCTGAAAGGGAAGGGTTACCTGCCTAAAAAGGAAAGAGAGATTCATGGACTTTACCAGTGATTGATTCCTGAGGCGATGCAATTAAGAGGTGCTGTTTGCAGAAAGTCTAGGTTCCAGGACACGTTTGATAGTTGAGAAGCACAATACAATATTTGAACTTGGGTTCAATCCTGAATCTTCTTTTTCTATCTGCCTTTATGCCTTGTCCAATGACACAATTCATCGGATCTCTGCAGATGACCTCCAACCTCTCTTCTGAACTCCAGACCCTTGTTTCCAGAAGCTTGTTGGATATCCCATGGAGCTTAGTTACAGAGAAGATCTAACTCAGCAGGTACAGAAAGTCCTGACCTCTCCTGTCGGGCTTGCTCCCCTTTCACTCTTACTTCCTGTTAAACGTTCAATTCCATCTTTCAGTTACTCAGACCCAAAGCTGAACCTCACCTGTCAGCCTTCCTCTCACGTCCTGTCAGCAGGGCCATCACAACATGTTTAGAATATGACTACTTTCATCACCTCATATCTTTCACTCTCTTTCCAACTGTCATCTCTCTCCTAGATGTATGCTTTGGCTCCCTCCTTGCTCCTTTTCCTCGTCCTTGTCTCTTTCTTTCCATATTCACCAACTGGGTATTTTTAAAAATTACATCAGTGTGAGATAGAAAATTACAAAGTGTTCACATTTGGGTTTCAGTCATACAGTGCTCCAGCACCAAAATGGGTATTTTAAAAACAAAGATGGTGGAGTGGGAAGGAAGCTCAAGGGACTGGAGCACAAGCTGTGCATGAGGGGAGGCCAAGTTCGATCCCCAGCACTGCATGTCTCACCCCCGCCAACGCCGCCAGGTGTGGTACATATACTTCCTTGCCCCTCCAAAAATTGTCTCTTCTGTTGATAATGCTTCTTTGGTTTTCCATTTCACTCAGTATAAATGCAAGAGACTATCCTATCTGCCCCTATTGCTACCTCATCTCTGATATATAGCTTCTTTCCTGGCTTTCATGTGCCCTCCCCAGAAGGGTCATATTGACCTTCTCTAGTACAAGGTAGGAACTTCTTGCTAAAGAGCTGCAATAAAGAACTATGAATAGTTTCATTAACTCTCAGGCAATAAAAGAGTTTTGTTGTTTATCTTTGGCTCTCTGATTTAGTTTGGGCTCTAGAATGACCTCGGTTAGTTTAGCAAATTGTGTGATACAGGAGAGATCATTTAACCCAATTTCTTTACCCTCCATCCTTGAATTTGTAGAAAATTCGGGGTGGATTTGGTTCTCTGAATGCACTTTTTTGTTATCATTTTATTTCTTTTTTGGGAGGATACACTGTCAGTGATCAGGGGTTATTCCTATTTCTGTTCTTAGGGATCATACATGGCAGGTCTTGGGGAGCCACATGGAGTGCAAAGGGAGAGGAGGGGAGTTGAGGATAGAACCCCAGTGCACCATATGCAAGGCAAGCACCCCACCTGCAGAGCAATTGCTTCAGCCCCTTTTTCTTTTCTTTCTTTTTTTAAATGAATTTTTTTTTGGGAAATCTAACAATTGCATTACAGGCCTTTGGTTCTCTTTTTTGGATCTAAACTCATTCCTTCAAACTCATGAAGGAATGGAGAGAGCTATCTTGCTTCTGATAATCCTGTTATCAGATTATCTAGTAATAATCCTACTGTTAATCCTCCCCTCTTCTCACTCCCATGCATGTTATGTAGTTGTGCTGTGATGACATACAGAGTTTAGAAAAAGTTGTGGGACATGATACTAGACAGCGAAAAGTGGTGGCTCAGTTGCCCTGGAGGCCCCAGTTTGGACCGCTACCACACATTAGGGAAAGAAATAGGAACTACAACTTCCAGAATTCTGAGCCACAGAGGAGACTGAATGGGACACTTTGCACACACCCATGCCAAGAGTCCTTCCTCCCAGATAACCTCCCTGGGAGGCATGGCTGCCCTGCATACAGCTGTAAATTAATTTTTTCCTTCCATATTGCATTAAACCAACATCTTGGACTTCTTTAACAAAGCCTCTCAATGGCAGTTTAACTACTTGATCCACATTGACAATACAACATAACTCTAAAGCACACAAAAATTATGATGAACACAAGAATCATCACTAGTGATGTTTGACCTACAAAAAGGAGTAAATTCAACACTAAGAGGAAGGTAACATCCTTGAACAGGTAAGAGGAGAACACCATCTGCTGAGCATCCCCAGTGTCCTACCTGACAGAGGGAGAAACAGTGCCTCAGAAGGTTCCACTCCTAGACTACCACAGCACCATGGGGGAAACAATGCAGATCCCCACCTTGAAGAGAACATGAAGAAAACACACATAATCTCCTGAAAAGAATTGAGAGAAGAAATAGTGAGGATGTTTAATGAGCTCAATGAAAAAATGGAACTGATGTCCAATAAAATACAGAACATAAATGAAGCAGTGGAATGGCAGCCTTTCTGCCTGCCTGCCTTCCTTCCTTCCTTCCTTCCTTCCTTCCTTCCTTCCTTCCTTCCTTCCTTCCTTCCTTCCTTCCTTCCTTCCTTCCTTCCTTCCTTCCTTCCTTCCTTCCTTCCCTTCCTTCCCTTCCTTCCCTCCTTCCCTTCCCTTCCTTCCTTCCTTTTTCCTTCCTTTCCTTCCTTTCCTTCCTTTCCTTCCTTTCCTTCTTCCTTCCTTCCTTTCCTTCCTTTCCTTCCTTTCCTTCCTTTCCTTCCTTCCTTCCTTCCTTCCTTCCTTCCTTCCTTCCTTCCTTCCTTCCTTCCTTCCTTCCTTCCTTCCTTCCTTCCTTCCTTCCTTCCCTTCCTTCCTTCCTTCCTTCCTTCCTTCCTTCCTTCCTTCCTTCCTTCCTTCCTTCCTTCCTTCCTTCCTTCCTTCCTTCCTCCCTCCCTCCCTCTCCCTCCCTCCCTCCCTCCCTCCCTCCCTCCCTCCCTCCCTCCCTCCCTCCCTCCCTCCCTTCCTTCCTTCCTTCCTTCCTTCCTTCCTTCCTTCCTTCCTTCCTTCCTTCCTTCCTTCCTTCCTTCCTTCCTTCCTTCCTTCCTTCCTTCCTTCCTTCCTTCCTTCCTTCCCCACACTGGTGTGCTCAAGACTTACTCCTGGCAGTGTTTGGGGGACAATACAGGATGCCAAGGATTAAACTGGCCAACTGGGGTTGGTTAAGTGCAAGGCAAGCTCCATACTCGCTGTACTATCTCTCCAGATCCTGGAGTGCTTTTAAAATCATCTTCAGGGGCCCTGTCCTGGGCTGCAAGGGAGACCCTCTGGCCACCTGTCCCAATTGCTGAGTGAAGAAGGGACAGCTGCAGGAGACTCAGGATCCTTGATCACTTGATCACTTGAATCCCGTTATTCATCGACTTGCTCCAGCGGGCGCCAGTAACATTTCCATTGGCCCCTATCACGTGCCAATGTAGCCCAATGGCATCTGGTTGATTGAGGAATATGAAGAGCCTCAAACCGTTCCTTCAGGGTCTTAACAAGGAAGTTTGACCATCTTGTAGGTGGGCGGCCACGTGATCTTTTGACATCCCGTGGGATCCAGTTGGTAACGGCTCTAGTCCAGCGGTTGTCTCCAAATCGCATTACATGTCCAGCCCATCTGATTTTTTGAAGCCTTGGCAAATGAGACAGCGTCCCTGATTCTGGAATAGTGACGGAGGTCAGAACTCCGGATTCCTTCACTCACTTGAGTGAGACATGATATTCCAAGCATAGCTCTTTCGATGCCTCTCTGGGAGACCTGAATAGCATTCTCATCCTGCTTTCGTAGGGCCCAGGTCTCTGAGGCATATGTTAATGCAGGGAGAACGGTGGAGTTGAAGAGATGTGCCTGGAGCCGGAGGTTCTTTGTCCTTTGAGCTATTTCTTCGATGCCTTTGAAGGCATTCCATGCCGCTCTCTTCCTCCTGCGCAGCTCAGGTTTTAGGTCGTTCATCATGTTGACTTCTCGGCCTAGGTACACATAACTGCTGCATTCAGAGATGTTTGTTCCATTGAGAGTAAATGGGGCCTCAGGAACTAGTTCATTTCTCATGAACATAGTTTTCTTCAGATTCAGCTGTAGACCTATCTTTCTACATTCTCAGTCAAAGTCAGCCAGCATTTGTGCCGCTTGGCTAATGTTTGGTGTTATTAGAACGATGTCATCAGCGAAGCGGAGGTGGTGTAGTTGCCAACCATCTATCTTCTCCCCCATTCCTTCCCATTCTAATTGTCTCATGATGTTCTCGAGGGTGGCACTGAAGAGTTTTGGTGAAATGGTATCACCCTGTCGAACCCCTCTTTTCACATTGATGATTACTTCTTTGTAGAATGGTGAGATCCTGGTGGTGAATCTGTAATACAGTTCATGAAGGATCTTGATGTATTGGGTTTGAACGCCCTGTTTGACTAGGGCTCCGATGACCACTTCAGTCTCCACAGAATCAAAGGCTTTCTGTAAATCAATGAATGTGAGACAGAGCGGCATCTTGTACTCCCTACAAACCTCAATGAGCTCAGGATCCTGTGGCTCATTAAAGAGTCTCACTTCTGAGGCAGGTGGTAATACAGGTAATATCTGGGCTCTTCCAAGCATTGCCTTTATAGGGAATTAAGGTCAAGTGAAATTCTTTGAGCCCTTGGTCTCTCAGTATCTTCAATTCTATATCATTGTGATGAAAAGAATTGAAGCATGGTCTGGCCCAGGAAAGAAAGTGAATCCGTTGGGCAGGCCCACAATAAAGGTGAAAGATACAGGCCTTAGAGAGGAAGGGCAGGAGCTCTCCAGTGAGGACTAGCTTGCCAGCAAAAGGCAAACATCAGAGTGCCAGAGTTGTACAAAGCAAATTACAGACCTGAGCTCCACTGCAGCATGCTCTGGCCTTGCAGGGCTGGGCTTATTTAGAAAGATACATTTTCTCTATAAGCCTTTCATCAACTGAAAATGTGAAGAGATGCTTAGGTACTTCAAAGCATCCAACCTTGCCAGTAGCCTGGCATGTGCATGGAAGCCACTGCTCCTCTTTTGGCTCTGTGCTGTTAATTTAGATGCCATATTGGGGATTATACTGTTAATTACTACATGGGTACTCTGCTTCTTAAGGGGTTTCCTTTTAAACTCACTAATGGAAACATTCTATTTTCTCCAGGGGAAGTGGACAGTCACCATTGGGTAACTATGTCTAGTAATCTGTGCCAGACTATGTGTTTATTTCCACAGCTTGAATATAGCCCTTTCTCCTCCTAGTATTTAGTGCTATGCTGCTGATTTATGAAGCACAGTTGTGTCATGCTCTTCAGCTTTGTGATCATACTTTCTACATTGGAGAACATGTGCATCCATACGTTCGTATATGGAGGTTTTAGTTTTGTGAAAGAACAGGGAGCTGTTGTGGTTTGTAAAAACCGCATGAAGAATTTCTTCTCGGGTTAAGTGATGTTCTTACGATACCAACCCAGAAGCTTCTAGCACTTGGGTTCTATTTATTATTTATTATGACTCAGTCAGACACTTATCTGAGTTGTAATTTCAAGTATGCCACAAGATATGGTTAATTCCTTAGGTAATAAATTATGCCTCCAACTCTAATAGCTGCCATAAGTGAATGAATGTGGTTGACATTATAGGTCCAATGACTTGACTTTTCTTAAGTATGAGGGACTGCAAAAGGTCTTATAGGTGAGCACATGCTTTTAATTCCATTAGGCAGTATCTAATTGTGATCAAAAGAATTGATCACAGCTAAGGAACCTCACTGTAGACAGAAACATCCATGTGGATGTTTATATCTCAAGGGTTTTCTTAGTCACAACTTCTACTTTTCACTTTCTAGATTTGGAATGCTTCCCACATTGGCTAGTTTTCTTCTGGACCCTTCACTGAAATGTTCCTGAAGGTACACCTTGGGCTTGCTTCTTGTCCTCATTCAAAAGAAGCTTTACTTTGTCTTCTTAAGTCTTCTAATCCATTCTAAAGCATAATTTCAGGTGTTTGCTTTTTCCCTGGTCAGAGTAGCAAAGCTTCCCCTGGAGCATATATTATAGTTCATTCAGGAAGGTTCTTCCTAACACTAATCAGGAACCCAGTCACTATAGCCATTGTACTTATGTATACTCATTTTACTGAATTTGAAAACCTACAAGGACATGGTCAGGCTATGACATACCAAAGAAGTATCATGCATTCTTTGGAGCAGTACTACACTAGAATCTTGATGTTCCATGAAAATGATAATCGATCCATTTCTTCAGTTAATTCATTAATCCATAGTTTATTTATTCTTAAATCATTTATAGACCATTTACCAAGTACTAGACCCTATTCAGTGCTAGAGAAATTGAGACGAATGTTATTCTCTCACTTCTTTCCTTTTCTGATTACATAATGGTTACCTAGAAATCCAAAAAGTTTTTTAAAATCTTTAAAAATTAATATTGTTTTCATAAGGTAATTGCCTTAAGTAATAATACTTTTTCTCTACATTAATGAAACCTAAAAATGGAAGTGGGAAAATTATTTCCTTCAAATGAGAGGCAGTTATAAAATATTAAAGAATTATAAAATGTTTAAAATTTTTAGCAAGTGATACAAAAATATAAGTATGGTTACTATTGTTAACATTGTGTGGCATATTTGAAAGTTGCTGAAAAAAACATCTTTAAGGTTAGTTGAATGACAGGCCTAGCTAGCTTGGGAGCTTTGCTATTTAATCTATTTCATCTATACAGTCATCAGTTTAATCCATTTACATGTTCTTAAACCAGCATTCATGTAATGACATCTCTTTCCTGTGTAAACACTGATGGAGGGTGTGGCAGTTATAGAAATCACCTCTGAATGAGTAACTTCTGACTTATTATTCTATATTATTATCCATATGACTTCTATGTTATCTAGATTGGGCACAACTCCTCTTTATACCCACTGGTCCCAGCGTGGGACAGTTAGAATTTACCAGGAGACTGCCACCCTGGCCATGTTGAGACTATTGTTTAAGATTATAGGAAGGATCAAACTAGTTTGCCCTCAAACAGGTGAGTGTGACCCTTTCAGTATACAGAGAACAAGATACTCAGAATCACCCTGGTGAAGATGATAAATAAATTAGAAAGACCTTGTGGGTACCATCTAGATTGCATGAAGCCCATGAAATTAAGATGTATTACTTTATACCCCTCCAGTGTTTTCCATAAGAGATAATCTCAGAAGAAGGGATTAGTCCTTGGCATAATCATTTGTTTAGACCTGTAGTAAGGTGTGGCCCCATCCTTCTACACTCTTCTACTATCTAGAAGCTGTTTAGGGTTCTTTGTTGACAGGTCCCTCCCTGAAGTTAGGATTACTTTTGTGTATATAAGGGGACTGACTTGAGGTACTGATCTCCTCTCTGATGGGATCTGCTTTGGTGGGATCTCTGCTGGGATCCTCTTTGGTAGGAGACTTGGGCTCTTGTGTATGGTCTAAGTTCTGACCAGAGCTAGAGGACTTCCATTATTGTAGGGGGAGCGCTGCCGGGGTCCCCCGACAGTGCCGGGAAGTGAGTTCCCTTCTACCTCCGAAGCCGGCTGGGAATGGATGAAGACTCAGAAATCCGATGCAGTTTTAAAAGGGCTTTACTATCACAGGTTCCAATATACAATCCAAGAGCAGGGAAAACCTCCGAACTCTGGGTTCCCAGCTAGGCCCCAGCCGGGTGTAGGCCAAGATGGCTGCCACCACGTGTTGAGGCCCAACAGAGAATGGAGAGGGACGGAGAAGCAAAACACCAAGGGAAGCCGAAATGGCAAAAAGGGGAAAAAGAGAGAGAGAGCTTCTTTCCTGCAGCTTATTTTATAACTAGAAAATCGCCCAGTCTCCCCAGCCCAGCCCATTCTGGGCTGGGCTATCTAGAGATGAAAACAGGAAAATAGTTTTATAGAAATGTAGCAACTTCAGGGAGACCATCGGGCTGTTTACAAGGACCCAGAGCTAATTAAAAGCATCCTAGAAATGCTGGGAGAAGCTATAAGTTAAATGTAACTTACCCTGGCAGGAAGGATCAAATGCCCTCAGTTTATTTCTCCCAGCACCTCACCTAATGTCTTGAGCAAAGATCTGCCTGGAATTGCCTTTATAAGGTAGATAAGGTTTCTGAGATGGCATGTCTCTGTACCAAAGACTAATACTAATGCCAGTTAAATATTTCTCCAAGCCTTCACAAGAGTCTCGTCTACTTCACAGTAGTTTTGTATTTTAGTTGCCTTTGAGTTATCAGGGAGCCATGCTTGCTTGCTTGGTGGCAAACAGCATTTCTCTCTGGTCTAATTACTTAGAGATCCAACGTGGCCAGGCAAATATGCTGGTAAGATCTAGGTAGTCCCACGATGATTGTGGTAGCATGAGAGAATATTTATACCAGCCAGTACAGAATACATGGTCAGATAAGACTGCCACATTCAGACTACCCCCCTATCTATGAAGTGACCTGCAGGAGGCAATCCAGGACAGATGCAGAGGCTAGGCTTTTAGGTGTCCTGCAACACATTATATTGGATTGCGGTGGTAGAGCTTGTTTTACTATTAAAAACCTTTTGGAACTGTGCCGGACTTGTGAGTTTTCATCTGTTCCCTGGCGGCCTCAGAGATAGAAGAGAACTTCTGTCCTGATTCTGTTGAGGATCCCAGCAGCTCCCTGACAAAGTTTCCCATGGCAAGAAAGGTACATTTTAGAAGGAACCGTGCCGGCAGCATTGGGGCTCCTTCCAGGGTAGTGCTTGGGGCCATTCTCAGTGGTACTAGAGTAATTTTACTAGAGAATGGCTAGAGATCTAGCTGGACTCTGGCATACAAAGCTTGTATAAAAGTCCTCTGGATCCTCTCCTTGGACATGAGAAAAAGTATTTTTGTTTTTATATATGGTTTTGGATGCTAATATCCAGAATCTGGAATCAACCTGAGTCCCTGAGAACAGAGGACCATTTAAAGAATCTATGGTACATCTACACAATGGAATATTACACAGCTGTTAGGAAAGATGAAGTCATGAAATTTGCTTATAAATGGATGGACATTGAGTGTATCATGCTGAGTGAAATTAGTCAGAAGGAGAGGGACAGGCACAGAATGATAACCCTCATTTGTTGGGTGTAAAAAAGCATAATATAAAACCTATATCCAAGAACAGTAGAAACAAGGGCCAGGGTAGATGTGGGGAAAAGGGAACATGCATCCATTGTTGGTGGGAATGCCGGCTGGTACAGCCTTTCTGGAAAACAATATGGACATTCCTCCAAAGACTAGAAATTGAACTCCCATTTGACCCAGCTATACCACTCCTGGGAATCTACTCTGGGAAACCAAAAATACGCAGCGGAAATACCATCCCTACTTTTATGTTCATAGCAGCATTATTCACAATAGCAAGAATCTGGAAACAACCAGAGTGCCCGAGAATCGATGACTGGATAAAGAAGCTTTGGTATATCTACACAATGGAATACTATGCAGCTGTTAGGAAAAATGAAGTTATAAAATTTGCCTATAAATGGATGGACATGGAGAAGATTATGTTGAATGAAATTAGCCAGAAGGAGAGAGACAGAATGACTGCATTTATTTGCATGGCATAGATATATATGTGCATATTGTGATGCCAATATCCAAGATCAAGTGAAACATGACCTTTTATCAGGAGGTCTTGTCAAGGGTGGAAATTGTCACAAACGTGTGGGACTTAGGAGTCTGGGTAGGACAGAGAATGGAAGTGTGCTGACAATTGTCGAGGGTACTAGTGCCAACCTAGAACTGAGCATTAAATACAGGCAAAAGGACACACATGACAACCCTTTAATGTTTGTTCTGTAGTCCATAGTCTGGAGGGGAAGGAAGGGAGAGAGAGAAAGAAAGGGAAAGAAATGGGGAACCTGCCATGGAGGTGGGCTGGGGGACGGGGAGGGAATCGAGTAGCTGGTGGTGGGAGATGGGCACTGGTGGAGGGATGGGTGCTGGAACACTGTATGACCAAAACCCAGGTATGAACTTTTTAATTGTGTATCTTTGTGATTGTGTATCTCACGGTGCTATAATAAAATACTTTAAAAAAAAAGAAACAAGGGCCAGGAGGATTTGTCCTTGCTTAGAAACCTGCTTCAACCTCTTGGGGAAAAGGCAGTTGGGATAGGGAAGGGCCCACTATGACAAAGACAGTGGTAAATGACCACTTTCTAAGAACTGTGTGCAGAATAGGTAAAAGAAAAACATGATAACTTCTCAGAGTTGGTATTACAAGCCATACTGCCCAATGCGAGAGAGAGAGGGAGAGGGAGAAAGAAGGCAAGTGCCCGACATAGAGCCAGGCTGTGAGGGAAGTGGCAGGAGGGTAAAAGGGCACTTTGCTGGTGGGAAACATGCACAGGTGGGAGCAGTGTGTGACTGACACCCCATCATGAACAGCTTTGTAACAGTCTTTTGTCTTGTGCTTGAATAAAAAAAAACCTACATTTTTGCACCAGTCTCTCAGCATGTTGCTAAATCTCTTCGCAGAGTCTTGGAACTTAAGTTCTGTTAGTTTACTATTATGTTCTTTCTTCATTGGCAACCTGCATGATGTT
The DNA here is from genome assembly GCA_021461705.1 of Cryptotis parvus. Classification (NCBI taxonomy): domain Eukaryota; kingdom Metazoa; phylum Chordata; class Mammalia; order Eulipotyphla; family Soricidae; genus Cryptotis; species Cryptotis parvus. Next base: position 105,582 of record JAJIBD010004696.1, on the reverse strand, counting down.
CTGCTGGAAAGAATTAAGCTCCCTGTATGTCTCTGTGTATGTGCTTATAGCATTTCTTACTCCTTGGTAAAAATGTTTTATGGGGCTCTATAGCCCAAATAAGTCAGCTTTGCTTTCCTGCCTTCACATCATTTTTTCAAAACCCTGGAATCCCAATGCAGGAACATTAAACACTACTACTGCAGTAATTTTAGAGTCAATGTCTTGAAAATGAGAAATTCCGATGAAATGATGTACTGCACAACATCATTTCCAGCCCCCTGCACTACTGTTGAAGTTTTGCATACATTTTCCTCCTTCATTTTCATATATATTATATTTACCATCAATCTTGTGGCAAGTGGCGAGAGCAGGGAGATTGGGTGACAGGGTTCTCTGCTGGGAAGATCAATCCATAAATGATCTTTCCCTGCTCTGGGTAAGAAAACTTGAAAACAGTGTTGATCTTCCTGGCTCTCTCTTTAAACCCTAATAGGAACTTTAATATTTGTAACAGTAGCAAAAACAGTCAAAGGTATAAAGAGAAAAGCTAATCAAGAGGAAAGCAGGAAAAAACCACAAGAAGTGATTCTGTGGTCTGTTGGGTGATAGCTTTGATGAGTTTAAATAGAAATCTAAGAAATTTGGAAATGTCAAAGAGGGCTTCGGACAAAGCACTGAAACCTGATTTATCATGGGAAAAATGTTTTTATTTATGAATGACCTATTTCTTAATTTTTCACACACCTTATAAGGATTTTGTCCCCATGCACATAAGAATTTAGTGCAGGTAGTTTGAAATCTTTCTGACTTTGAAAATGGAAGGCTTCCAGTTCAGGCTCAGTGTTTTCCCCTTTATTTATTTATTTATTTTTGTGGACTGATGTCATCAGATCTTTGCTCAAACGCAACTCTATTCAGAAGAGAAATGTCTTCCTGTGATCCTGCTGGTAGATCACCCCCCCCACACACACACACATACACACTGTCGCAGTCTGACTGACTTCTCATAATTACAATAATAAAAAGCAGAATGAAGCAAGGGACTCTGGGTGTTTTCCAGAATATATTACTAACATTGGTGGGAAGGAAAAGCTCCATGTACAGAAAAGTGTGGAGATAGGAACCAGAAGACTTCTGGGAATAGATGTAAACCAGAGAAGGAACCCAAAATTAAGGACATTGAGAGGAAAGAAATGACTGTTTCCTAGCAGTAAAGCAGGGAGTGGAATGGGCCAATTTGCTATTACCAAGTTGTGAAGGTGAAGGGATGGGTGGAAGGATTGGCAGCTTTGGTGCGGTGAGCCTTAGAGTTTCCCGTGGTATGTGGGAAGAAAACTTCCCACATCCAGTGGGAAGTGGCTGTTGGCTCAGTGCGACTTCTTTCCTGTTTCCTTTCCTTCATCTCTTAACACTGACAGTTGTCTTAGCTTCTGCAGGGTATCCATCAGCCAATCTCCCTAACCCCTTCAGCTGGCTGCAGTTGCTAACTGGGCAGGTGCTAGGGCGCTCTTTGCCCTTCCACCCTTTCCCCTACGTCTAGGCTCAGTAGACATGGTAGAAAGTGGCAAATGCTCCGACTCTCCCAAGCTGGGTTACACGACACACCTAGATGTGTAGAGGGTCCTCTGAACGGCAAGCACATTGCAGACCAAGTGTGTCTGCTATGTCCGTTCTATAGCTAAAGTGCAAAGGCAGTTGTGGCCTGACCTGACATTGTTCTCTGCATAGGGCATGTGTTCAAGGAGTTGGCTAAGAGGGCATTTAGTCAGAGGATCTTGGAAGAGCCAGATTGGAAGAATATATAAGTAGTGGGCAGTATGGTTTGATGGTTACAGAACTGGTATTTTTTAAAGCCCTGGATATTGGCGGGGTTTGCTCCGGCCTCCACCATTGCTTGCAGTTCCTATCCAGAGCTGTTCTTAGTTCACCCAAACCCTTTCCCAGTACTTTAGTTGGTAGCAAGATCCTTTACTCTGACTTCTCTTTATACTTCAGTCAGATTTTCTATCTGATTAAAGCAGCCGGAAAACAAACTACATACAAATTAAAAATATGTGTGGCACTGTTTTTCTACATTACTATTGATGTTCACCTAGTGGTCCAACACCACTCCCTTCACCGTCAGTATCTGCTTTTCTCCACCATAGCATTGCATCAGTGTCTCCCACTCCTCCCCTTGACTTCCTCCTCTCTCCACTATGGTAAGTCAGTTGTGTAGACTAATTCACAGGGTTTTCAGGTTCTATTGCCTTTGGCAATTCACTACTCCATTACTATGGACCTTATATTTCACCCATGAAAGAGTTAATTCTGTAATTCTTTCTAGTTCTACCCATGTAGCAGCAAATTGCATGGTTGCATCTTATAAGTGAGTAGTATTTTATATATCTCTATATCACTTGTATCACTTGTCTTCCCATTGTTCATCGATTTGCTCAAGCGGATACCAGTAACGTCTCCATTCATTGGCAATGAGATCCATTATTGTTACTGTTTCTGGCATACTGAATACACCACAGGTAGCTTGCAAGGCTCTGCCAGTGGTATATCTCTATATACCACAATTTATTTTTTTTAAATAATTTTATCATATCACTATGAGATAGACATTTACAAAGCTGTTCATTGGTTTCAGCCATATAATACTGCAGCATCTGTCCCTCCACCAGTGCACATTTCCCACCACCAATATCCCCAGTTTCCCTCCCTATCCCACCCCACCTGCCTCTATGGCAGGCACTTTCCTTCTCTCTCTTCTTAATTTCATGTTTCTAAAATTTATTTATTTTTTATTATACCACCATGTCTCTCTGTTCTTTATACAACAATTTCTTCACCCAGTCACCTGTTCTTGAATGTTTGCATTTTTTCCAGATTTGGCTATTGTGAGTTATGGTGCAATGAACATAGGAGCACACATATCTTTCTAAAATAGGAAAAAATCCTGCTTTTATAGGACTTGACTGTGATTAGATCAACTTATTAGTGATGTTAATTACACCTGTAAGTCCTTTGGGGCTTGAATGTACTAGTTAGTAATTCTGCTTACATACACACAAAGGGAGATCACGCAGTGGTGAAAATCTCTGGGCATTTTTCTTAGAGTTTTGCCTACCACATCCCCTGCCCTGCTTCTCTGTGATGTTTTAGGAAGAGCTCATTAAAATGAACCTGGTTACTTTCAAGCATTCAAAAGTTAGCTCTATTTGAGACCAGATAAGATTTTTATCAAAAAAACTTATTTTTCATGACCAGCATCCTGATGGCTTGCAGAAGGAGATGATGTAGAATTTTATATTTCAAGCTAATTTCTTACTTTTGTATTGTGTCTTTATCCTCTCATCTATTGGGGAGTGAGTTCTAGCTGAAAGTGTTCTTGTATAAATGTGGCTGTTTGCCTTTTTTGGCAATTCTGGCTTTCTGCCTGACACCTGTCAGGTAAGTTTGCATGCAGGGAAATACATCTCATGGCAGGTATGTGCAGCTCAGAGCCCTTACATGCAGAGTCTCTTGATTTGAGAAATCTACCCTGGTCAGGTTCTCTAAACCCATCCTTAGGTTTCATCCTGGGCACTCCACCTCTTAGCTCTGGGGAGTCCTCATTAGACTTTGCATCTGCTGGTGGGTACAACTAATAGCATTCATCCATTACTTGACCCTTGGGAAACTCATGCAACTCGGGGAGAACAGACTCTCCCATGATTTTCCATTTTTATCTCATATTTATGTATTCTTTTCTCCTGGGGCCACAGCAGTAGTGCAGGGGTTAAGGCACATACCTTGCATGCTTGCATGTGATAAAACCCAGGTTCAATCCCTAATACCACATGGTCCCCTGAGCAAGACCTGAGCAACACCGTATTTTTCGACTCTTAGATTGAACCATTTCTCAGTTGGCCAAAAATCCCTATTTGGGGCCCTGAAGCCTGTCAAATGCAGCTTTGGAGACCCCCCCATGCCAATTATTTCTCCTGATATTAAAGAGGCATGGCAGCTCCATCAGTAAATCTGCATGAGCAGATTCATAGCTGAAGAATGAGATACCAGAATCCTAAATCTCTGAGTGTTTCTATGGCTGGATTTTCTGAGTATACCAGTTCCGTGTTAGTCCACCGTCTTCAGAGAAGCAGGTTCCAAAATGGGATTATTTACTTAAGGGACTTATGGGGGGGTAGATCATGCTTGGTAGAGCAAGGGAGCAGGAGCTGTAGAAAGTGAAGAGAAACACTAGATTGTGATGTTGGCCAGACCCCCGTGAAGAAGCCAGGGACGAAAGGAGAAAAGACCTTCTACTGCAGAACAGTTTTAAGAAATTTCCACTGTGGCTCCCAGCAAAGGGCATGCCCTTGTCTCCACATTACACTCAGTCCTGGGTCTGGGAGTAGCAGATGAGAAGCTTCATCTTGGCTCAAGCAGGGAGGGCAGGTTTCAGCAAGCAGCAGCTGGGGCTGTGGTTCTACTCTCTGAAGTAGGAAATCTGAGCAGTGAATTTTTTATGGCCTACCTAACCACAAGCTTAGGTGTTCTTCCTTTAGGCGGAATCAATGGCTCGAGATGACAAAGTTCCCTGCATCCCAGGGTTGTCTGCATGTTCCAATGGGAGAGAGAGGACAGAGTGGCCAGTCCAACCTTGACTCGTAGAGGCTGCCCTCTACTCTCACTCAAGGACAAACAGAGATGACGTCATTAAATATGTGGTGTTTAAAGCGACTGGATGAGAAAATGCAGTGGATTAAAGGGGGAATGCCTAGATCACACTTGGCCCCAGAGTTTAGGGAGAAGGACAGAAATAGAAGGAAGGGGACAGGGAGAAGAAATAGATGAGGAAGCAATGGGGTAGGTAGGGGGTCAAGGGAACTCACACGAGGGTGATGTAATAAATGAAAGAGCTAAATATCCAAGCCACAGAATCAACAACATTGAAATTGTAAGACTGAGATTTTAATAAATTCAAAAGGTGCCTGTCAAAATGGCGGAGTTGGGGTGGTGTTGGTGTAGGAGAGGAAACCTGGGAACACTGGTGGAGGGAAGTCGACATTGGTGATGGAGCATTGTGTGTCAGAAACCCAGCCACTGAAAACTTTGTAATTCATGATACTTTAACAACATAGAATTTTAGGGATAATAAAGAATGTGACATCTTTTTGCTGTTTGTCACTCCTGCAGGGAGCCGATATCGGGAGCAATATGAAAAGTTGTTTATCCTGTTTTTTCTGTTGAAAGACTGAACTAAAAGAAGGCTGGTATGTTTCTCAGGTGGTTTAGTTATGCTTGATAAGACTCTCTAGTATGCTCTTTTCTTCCTCCATTCTTTACAAATATCTCTTCCATGGAAGAAGGGATTCTGAGCTAAGAAACTAAATGATTGCAGCTCCAGAATCTGGAAAAATGCAAGGAAATTTCTTCCCTGGATCTTTGGATCCACAAGGAAGTTGGGTTTTCAATTTTCCTTTTTGGAAATAAACATTTTATTTTATCTGTGTGATAAAATAAAAATATAGCTTCCAGTGAAAATTACATATAATATATATTTGGAAAGAAAATATGAAAATACAAAAAGTAGAAAATGAAAAATTATGTGATACCTACAATCCTAAATTAAAAAAATTGATATTTTAAGAATTTCCTTTCAGGGCTTTTGTTTCTATACAGTTAACTATTTGACTCTCTCCTCAATACCATGACATAAACTTTCAAGTTTTCTTTTAAAAATAAGATTTTTGGTGATTATCAAAGTATTAGTTTGATATAGAAAATTTGGTACTATAAACTCTGATTCAATAATTGAGTGATAACTACTACTATATTGTGTTTTTCTAAAATATATGTAAATAAATCCATTTGATTCTAATGTTGTTATTTTGCATCTATTCTTTTTAATGAAAAATTACAACCAAGTCCTTATAGTGCAGGGGGCTGGAGCCATTGCACAGCGGGTAGGGGTTTGCCTTGCATGTGACTGACCTGGGTTCTATCCTGGCATCCCATATGGTCCCCGAGCACCGATGCGAAGTTAATTCTTGAGTGCAGAGCCAGAAGTAACCCTGAAGCATCGCCAGGAGTGATACCCCCCCTCCCCCAACGTCCTTACAGTGCAAACTGATCTTCATGAGGCAGTATAAATAACTGCATCCTTTTCTGTATATTCTCCTATTGGATACTTAGATATCTAGTTTTTCATTATTGTAAATAATTTCGTAACAGGCATCTTTCTGCTCCCTTCTTTGGGTATCAGCTTGTAAGTAGGGTTACCATGTACAACATATTATATATTTTAAAGAATTTTTGATAGCATGTTATCTAACTACTTTCCAGAAGTGTATCAGTCTGCAATCCTATTAGCGCTGAAGGAGATCATTTCTGTTCTGTTTTCCTCCAATAAAAAAGTTTGGGGCTCATACCTAGTACTGCTTAGCTATTACTCCAGGCTGTGTCTGGGATCTCTCTTGGAAGTGCTTGGGGAACCATGCAGTTCTGGGGGTCAAACATCGACGTCTGCATGTGAGGTATATGCTTGAGACCATTGGTCTGTCTCTCTGGCCTTGGGACTGCATGTAGGCGTCATCTCCTGAGCACTGGGCTGGGAGCAATCCCCCAAACACTGATGGGTATCCCAACTCCCTGCCCTCCAAAAAACTCCAAAAGAAAGAAACAGAAAAACAAAACAAAACAAACAACAGAACAAAAAACGCTTGACTTCTTCATCTTGATTCAATGTAGTGTCTCTCCTAAGCATCCTAATTCCTTGCCTGTGTGTTCTGAGCTTGTTTTTGAAGGAGAGGGTTTTCAACACGAGAGGAGATTAGGCTTTTTTTTCCATCTTGAGCCTTACTTCTCATAATGGCCTTTGGTATTTCTTTAATTCAGTTTCTCATCCTTGAATCTAGAAGCTGCCGAGAAGCCCATAAATTTCCCTCTGCTTCTGTAGAACACAAGAGACCTGAATTGTGCCCATGTCTGCCTTGCTCTAATCACAGGCAGCTTTTCTGATTTTGTTACTTTTAATTCTTCTGCTTTCTCAGAAGTAATCTTTTTCCGTCTTGTTCTTCTCTGATAGCCCGGGGTTACTTTGTTCCAGCAACTGACTTCTTTAGAGAGTGCTTCTGGCAGAGTTTAAAGGGAATGTATGCCTTTGAACCCAGTAGAAAATTGAACAGAAATGAACTGACTTCAGGATGCTACTAGGCACAAAATATCTGGCTAGGCTAATAGGCTCAGGCTTGACTACAGAGTAGAAGTTGCCCCCTGTGAGACACTGTGGAAACCTGTGGAAATTACTGCTTAGGAGTTGGCTTCACTGGCACTTCCTCTAACCATCAGGAACTACTAGGTTACTTTTGGAAAAGACTTTGGGATGCAGTCATGGTTTTCTGCTGAGATTTGCTCCTGTCCCTGGCATTTCTAGACATGGGTCAGTGAGTGGTGGCAGGGGTTACACTGGAAACTGGTAACTAAGAGGTACGCTCTGAATGCAACAGTCTACCCCAAGCACCACTGAATTTTCGATCAGGGTTCATTGCCAGGACTTGGCCTCTTTGAAGTAGTTTCTTCTTTTTGCTATTATTTTCTAGGCAGGTTCTAGTCGTGGTCCATCATCCCAGTGAGACTAGCAAGAAGCCAGAGGAACCCCTATACCAATAGGTCAGTCATTCTCAACATCCAGACTCCACAGCTCCTCAGAGCTCCACCCAAGAGAAAACCTGATCTTTCCCCACTGAGTTTCATCAGTAAATGCTCGAGATGAGAGCCTTCTACTGAGAGTATACCACCTACATGGCAGAGCCTGGCAAGCTACCCGTGTTTTATTTGATATGCCAAACCCAGTAACAATTATGGACCTCATTCTCATGTCCTGAAGGAATGGTTTGAGGCTCTTCCTGTTCCTGGAGCAAATGGATGCCCTTGGGCTACACTTGCTTGCAACAGGGGCGCATGGAGATGTGCCCTCAAGCAAATTGATGAACAACGGGAAGACAAGTGATACAAGTGATACAAGTGATTTTGTGTGTATGGGGTCTTTTCAAAGACCTTCAGACATCCCCACATGGCAGAAAGCAGTTTGCTAGAGATTGTAATCTTAAACTTGCTGTCAGTTGGACAGTTGAAGCAGGAAAGAGATCATCAGAGGTTATTTTGAGAACCTGTATGCCACAAAACATGAGAACCTAGAAGAAATGGATAAATTCCTGAAGTCCTATAACCTCCCACGATTGAAACAAGAAGACCTCCAATACCTAAATAAGCCTATCACCATCGGGAAATTGAAACAGTAATTAAAAGTCTGCCCAAACACAAAAGCCCAGGTCCAGATGGGTTCACTGGCGAATTCTACCAAACCTTTAAGGAGGACCTACTGCCAGTCCTGTTCAAGCTCTTCCAGGAAATAGAAGAAACAGAGACACTCCCAAACAGCTTCTACGAGGCGCATATCACCCTGATACCCAAAGCAGGGAGAGACAATACAAAGAAGGAAAATTACAGACCAATCTCCTTGATGAACACAGATGCTAAGATCTTCAACAAAATACTAGCAAACAGAATCCAAAGACTCATCAAAAGATCATACATCATGACCAAGTAGGATTCATCCCGGGAATGCAAGGATGGTTCAACATTCACAAATCAATCAACATAATACATCACATCAATAAGAGAAAAAATAAAAACCATATGGTCCTATCGATAGATGCAGAAAAAGCATTTGACAAGATCCAGCACCTGTTCATGATTAAAACCCTCCAGAAAATGGGAATTGAAGGAAGCTTCCTCAAGATAGTCAAAGCCATCTACCAAAAGCCCACAGCGAGTATCATTCTCAATGGGGGAAAAATTGAAAGCCTTCCCCTTAAGATCAGGAACACGACAAGGTTGCCCTCTCTCACCTCTTTTATTCAATATAGTACTGGAGGTACTCGCCATAGCAATCAGAGAAGAAAAGGACATTAAGGGCACCCAGATAGGCAAGGAAGAAATCAAGCTATCATTATTTGCAGATGACATGATATTATACCTAGAGAACCCTAAACTCTCGACCCAAAAACTATTAGAAACAATAGATAGGTATAGTAGAGTGGCAGGGTACAAAATCAATACCCAAAAGTCAGTGGCTTTCCTATACACAAATAACGAAAGAGAAGAAAGGGATATTAAGAAATCGATTCCATTCACAATTGTGCCACAGAAAATCAAATACCTAGGAATCAGCTTAACCACGTGTGTAAAGGACCTATACAAAGAGAACTACAAGACACTGCTTCAAGAAATAAAAGAGGACACGAGGAAATGGAAACACATTCCCTGCTCCTGGATGGGGAGAATTAACATTGTCAAAATGGTAATACTCCCTAGAGCTTTGTACAGATTCAATGCTGTTCCTATAAGGATTCCCATGACATTCTTTAAAGAAATTGACCAAACACTCCTGAAATTCGTATGGAATAACAAACCCCCACGGATAGCTAAAGCAATCCTTGGGAAGAAGAAGATGGGAGGCATCACCTTTCCCAACCTCAAACTGTACTACAAAGCAGCAGTAATTAAAACAGCATGGTTGTGGAATAAAAACAGACCGGTGGACCTATGGAATAGAGTTGAGTACCCTGACACCCACCCTCAAAGACATGATCAGTTAATCTTTGATAAAGGTGCAAAGAGTCCAAACTGGAGTAAGGAAAGCCTCTTCAACAAGTGGTGCTGGGAAAACTGGACAGCTACATGCAAAAAAAATGAATTTGGACCTGTGTCTAACACCTTGCACAAAAATCAGATCAAAATGGATTAAAGATCTCAATGTCAGACCTGAATCCATAAAGTACATTGAAGAAAATATAGGAAAAACCCTCCATGACATCGATGCTAAAGACATCTTCAAAGGTGAAACACCATTAACAAAGCAACTAGAAGAAAATATAAACATATGGGACTACATGAAACTGAAGAGCTTCTGCACCTCAAAAGAAACAGTGACCAAGATAGAAAGACAGTCGACAGAATGGGAAAGAATATTCACCCAATACCCATCTGATAAGGGGTTAATATCCAGGATATATCAGGCACTGGTACAAATACATAAGAAAAAAACAGCCAACCCCATTAGAAAATGGGGAGAGGGAGATGAACAGAAACTTTGACAAGGAAGAAATCCGAATGGCCAAAAGGCAAATGAGAAAATGCTCATCATCACTAATCATCAGAGAGATGCAAATCAAAACAACAATGAGATATCACCTCACACCACAGAGAATGGCCCATATCCAAAAGGGTAAAAGCAACAAGTGCTGGCGTGGATGTGGGGAAAAGGGGACTCTCATACACTGTTGGTGGGAATGTCGACTTGTACAACCTTTCTGGAAAACAATATGGACATTCCTCCAAAGACTAGAAATTGAGCTCCCCTTAGACCCAGCCATACCGCTCTTGGGAATATACCCTGGAAAGCCAAAAACACACAGCGGAAACACAATCCGTACTTTTATTTTCATAGCAGCACTATTCACAATAGCCAGAACCTGGAAACAACCAGTATGCCCGAGAACTGATGACTGGATAAAGAAACTATGGTACATCTACACAATGGAATACTATGCAGCTGTCAGAAAAAAATGAAGTTATGAAATTTGCCTATAAATGGATGGATATGGAAAGAATCATGTTGAGTGAAATTAGTCAGAAGGAAAGAGAGAGACATAGAATGACTGCATTTATTTGCATGACATAAATATACTAGGTGATCTTACCGAAAGTGGAAATTACCACAAGCGTGTGGGAGTCAGAGGTTAGTTTAGATAGAGAAGGGAACATGTGTGAATAAATGTCTAAAGTTCTGATGCTAACATAGAACTGAGCATTAAATACAGACAAAAAAATGCAAATGATGGCTTCTAAGTGTACGTAGTGCAACCCACAATGTGTGGGAGAAGGAGGAGAGAGAGAGGGAGAGGAGAGGAGATAAGGAACCTGCCATTTAGGCAGTATGTGGGAGGGGGGGGAATTGGGGACATGGGTGGTGGCTGGGGGCACTGGTGGAGGGCGGGGTGCTGGAACACTGTGTGACCGAAACCCCCAAGCGTGAACAGCATTGTAATTGTATATCTCACGGTGGTATAATAAAATGTTAAAAAAAATTATTTTATTGCATCACTGTGCTATGCAGGGTAGAAGACTGTTGATGATTGGGTTCATTAACACTGTTCCAACACCCATCCCTCCACCAGGGCACGTTTCTTACCACCAATGTGCCCCTTTGCCCTCCTGCCAATCCCCCACCCTCTACCCCCAGCCTGTCTCTATGGCAGACAATTTCCTTCATTCTCTCTCTCTCTCTCTCTCTCTCTCTCTCTCTCTCTCTCTCTCCCCCCATTGGACATTATGGTTTGCAATACAGATAACTGAGAGGTCACCATTTTTGTTCCTTTACTTATTCTGCATGCAGTTCTTACAGGGTGGCCATTTACCACTGTCTCCTCTATCACAACTGCCTTTCTCCCAAGAGGTTGAAGCAGTTTTCCAAGCATGGAGCAAACCTCCTGGCCCTTATTTATACTGTCCTTAGACATATTGGTTTCATATTGTATTTTTACACCCCATAAATGAGTGCAATCATTCTATGTCTGTTCCTCTCCTTCTGACTCATTTCACTCAGGTTATTATCAATTTCCATTCACTTGTAGGCAAATCTCACAACTTCATCTTTCCTAACAGTTGCATAGTATTCCATTGTGTAGATATACCATAGTTTATTTGTCCAGTCATCTGTTCATGGGCACTCAGGTTTTTTTTCAGATTCTGGCTTTTGTGATTAGTTCTTTACAGTGGAGATCACAGATCTGATTTGGGTGGCACCATTTCCTTCTAGTCAGGTGACTCTCATACCTGTGGAGAGACCAGTGATGATCCTGACAGACATAGGCTAGTCTGCTCGAGAATCCAGTCCTTCTGAGGAACCTGTTCCCTGATTTTTATGAGATGAGCCTGGTCTTATCCCCTCTCATTCTCTTTTGAGCACTAAATCTGGTTGTAGACATGGTCATGTCCATGATGACAAAAGGGTATGTTCAAATAAGCAATCTGTAGTTTGGTGGTTTAGTTAACTCCATAAAATATCCATTTTCTGCTCTATGTGTCATGGCTTTTCCTGAGTTGAGAGTACGGCGAAGACCTTGCACCTGTGACAGGATCTTAATGCTATCAGTTCTGGGGCCTAGCTAGAGCAGGCTTTTGTGTGTTTTTAGTTTCAACTTGAAAGGAGAAGAAGGTGAAAAGGACATTTTCATTTTGCTCAGAGTAAAAAAGTACTTTTGGATGGAGAATTTGCCAAGTAAGATGGAGAAAGGATTAGGGCAAGGAAGCAGAAGCTTTGAGACAGAGTTATTTGGTTTTCAGCACATATTTTGAGTCTACTCTATACAAATCACTCACTTGATCACTTGAATCCCGTTATTCATCGATTTGCTCCAGCGGGCGCCAGTAACATTTCCATTGGACCCTATCACGTGCCAATGTAGCCCAATGGCATCTGGTTGATTCAGGAATATGAAGAGCCTCAAACCGTTCCTTCAGGGTCTTTACAAGGAAGTCTGACCATCCTGTAGGTGGGCGGCCACGCCATCTTTTGACATCCCGTGGGATCCAGTCAGTAATGGCTCTAGTCCAGCGGTTATCTCCAAATCGCATTACATGTCCAGCCCATCTGATTTTCGATGCCTTGGCAAACGAGACAGCGTCCCTGATTCTGGAATAGCGACGGAGGTCAGAACTCCGGATTCCTTCTCTCACTTGAGTGAGGAGTGATATTCCAAGCATAGCTCTTTCGATTCCTCTCTGGGAGACCCGAATAGCATTCTCATCCTGCTTTCGTCAGGCAAAAAATGATATAGGAAATAAGTCATGAGATCCTGGCATAAACATAATCCATAGGGCGTATTAGCTTATTTGATTCCAAGTCTGAGACAATTATTATATTTAATTTTTTCTATCCCCTACCCCTTTCCTTTTTCTTATTAAATGGAAGATAAAACTCACATCAGAATCACCTGAATATACACCAGTGTTATGGACACTGGTGAAACAAGCTTGTGGGTAGCTGGATTATAATTGGAAGCAAAATAATTCTAATTGTAGGGTGTCAGGGAGTTGAAATTTGGAATGAGGCAAAATTTGCATCAGAGTATAATGCTCTGGTGGATATCAGATAGGAAAAATACAAAAAAAGGGGACAGAGGGAAAGTAAAAAATTCCTAAAAATAAATAATTGCAGCCTTATACAAAACCTTCAGTAAGGTTAGAAGCAGCCTGAAACAAGACAGCATAACACAACTCTAAATTAATAGATTATATTCAACTCAATGGCTATGCAAGCTAGAAAAGCAATACAATGGTAGACATTTAAAATTAAGTATTTTTTGAGAAACAAAGAAAGGAGAACAAAAGGGTTGAGAGACTAAAATGATGATAAAATTTTGAATAAGTAGAACCAATCTCCTGAGGAGACATGAAGCATTCCAAAGCAAGACAAATGAATAGTGAGAAATTAGAAGATTGTTTTTAACAAAGGCATGGTTGTGGTTTTGTTTGTTTTATTTTCAGGTTCACAAAGGAACGTAAAAGACAAGTATAAAGGAAAGATGAGATTCTATGGTAGAAAACCAGTATGACCCAAATAAAAATAAATGAGGATGAAGATGATTTTCTGAACAATACATTCATATCATCACTCAGAAAATGAAACAGGCTAAAAGCTGGTAATTACTGTTTTAAAGGAATTTAAAACATGCTTAGCCAGGTTTTTAAAAAAATTATCTTTAAATTTATAATTTAGGGGCCAGAGAGATAGTACGGTGGATAAGGCACTTGCCTTGCATGTGGCTGACTGGGTTCTATCTTTGGCACCTGACGTGGTCCCCTGAGCCTACCAAGAGTGATCGCTGAGTACAGAGCCAGGAGTAAGCCCTGAGCACCACTAGGTGTGGTCCACAAACAAAATGAAATTATAAGTAATCTAATGAATACACTTTTGTTGTAATGACACAGATAAAAGAAGGATGTACTTTTGGTCTCACCAACTCCCACTTTTAGTTATAAAGATTTTATTAAAAACTGCAACAGATACAGGGAGTTAGCCTGAGTGTAGCCAGGTGTGCAGCCCAACCCCAATATAATAGCTATAAGATCTCTGGAAGGTTATCTTTTCCTCCATGATTAAACTAAATGTTGGCTTCTCTTTCTATGCTCACTTTTAATTATTGGGCAACTTTGCTCTGAGTATAAAATTTCTAGTATTTCTATTTCCCTTTTTTTGGTGCTAAAATGTTCTTGAAATTAAAATGTTCCATCCCTCCTACTCTTCAAATCTCCATCTGTTCTCTTCCTAACACAAGACCCACACAGCTGGTCCCAGAAATGGCCACATCCATGTTGATTTTAGAATATGTTCAAATAAGCAATCTGCGGTTTGGAAATTTAATTAATTCCACAAAAACCTAAAAAAGTGCCAGGTAGTATTTCTAGGAGCTGGAAGGGCAAAGATAAATAAGATAGGGTCCCAGATTTTAAGAAGATTCTAGATTAACAGTAGAGGAAATTGATAATAGTTTAATCTAGTAGCATGTAGATTAAAATGGTTATTGCCCAGTCTGTGGGTTTATGCATATCAGGTTTGAATCCTAGCTCTGCAGTCTATGATTTGTATGATAATATTAGATAGTAAACGATAACATTTTATAAGGTTCTGAAATGTTTTGTCCATATATATCCTGCTATGGATCCCATACTTTATGGTAACAAATTATATCCTCTAGTTACAGAGGTGGGCATAATATAAATGAACTTTCTTCGCATTTATCACCTTGGCCACAGTGATTGGTTCAGGAATGGTTTCATGATCTAATTCAATCCAATCAGTGTTCTTCCCTGAGATTTTAATTTTACCATAGAAGTTATAAAGGAAGAACTCTTTTATCTGATATGAGGCTATAATATAATATCGGTGGGTCCCTATGGCTATTGTTTCAGTGTTGTAGGGATGGAAAATAAAAATAATTTTAATTTGTATTACTTGAAATAAAAATATATAATATACAAAATGAATAAGTATTTTAATTTTCATATATTCTTTTCTTATGCTTTCTCCATATATGCAATATATAATACATAAAAATAACAAAATAATATCAATGTCCTTGTCTTTTTAGAAGTAATTAATATTTTTGAATTAATTTATATTAATTTGTTTAACATGATTTTATCATAATTCTATGCATACCTAAATATCTTATTATTAATTAATTAATTAATTAGAATTATTAATTCAGAAACAACTTCATATTCCTTCATGTCACTAGAAGAGCAAAATTAAGAAACCTAACAATTCCAAGTTTTGGTAATGTTTAATGGAAACATATTTCTATAGGGATTTAAGTTGGTGCAGACATTTTGCATAAATAATCTGGTGTTATCTTTTAAATCCAAATGTAGTTTAAGAATCTGATCTTACTAGGACTGAGCCTCCCAAACTTATTTGGGTGATTTTACCTTTTTAGAATAAAACTGCACAGCTGAGCCCTGGAAATGTACCTTATTTAAATGAACAAACCAAAAGGATCACCCAACTGCAACTGAGTTTACTGCCCCTCTTCCCCCTGATAATTCGAGCAGCCCCAAGCCCCACTCCAGGGGCAAGTATTGCCCACTTTGGGAAACACTAGAGAAATAATTGGAACATGTACCCCATCAGACATGTGTAATGAATTATAGCATTCCCTTATATAACATCACTATGTCAAATGGCCATTACCATGAACAGGTGACTCAGTGGTAGTGTCGTAATGTGGCATAACAGTATGCAGCAGAGGATAGAACACCTGCAACAGTGCACACACATATCAGAAGTACTGTGGAATGAGAAGTCTTTGATTTTTAAATTATAAAATGTTTTAAAGAATCACTATTGTAGAGGTCTCTCCAGCTGTGTTGGAGTCTTTGGTGGCAGGACTTCACACATGCCAGGCATGTGCCTGACCATTTCAGTCATACCCTGGCCTGAGAATTAAACCTCTGGCAGAGGGGCCTTAGGGCGTTGCGAATGTGGCTTATGTTTCCCTCTTAGACTCAGTTTGCTGACTAGATTTGACATGAGCCCAGCTTTAGGCTGTGCTAGAAGCAAGCAATGGGGGATAGAGGGACGAAGTCATCATTGTTCAGGCCCTAGTGAGCTGGAGAGTGGTAAGGGAAGAGAGGAAGAATGCCCATTGCAGGTGAGGTAGAGTTGCATTTTGTTTGGACATTTGAACTCCTGAACTAAGTTACTTCAGCAGAAGAGGAGTGGATAATGAGGAATTTGTCTTTGGTTTCCAAATTAGAAATCTATGACAAGCTCTGTAGGTCTTATCTGGGTAATCTCTATGGTCTGATCCAATGCTTTTAATTACTGACTCCCTGTCATTGACATAATCCTGGAAGTTTTACGTCTGAGCTTCAACTACTGTGGACTTCATTTGTCTGTACTGGTTATTTTACCTTCTCCCTGGGAGACAGTGTAAGCAAACTTCCCTTTTGAGTTCTCTGGTACCTGATACTCTATTTTCTCTCTCTAATATTTCAACAGGAGTTGTTTGTGCTTTAACATCTCTGAAAATAAGGTTTTGTCTAGGAATTGACAGCATCTTAATCAAGATGAAAGGCAGTGTTTTTCCTTTCTTTTCTGGTAATACACGAAGTAGAGCTATTGCATGTGGAGAGAGGGAGAGTGAAAGAGAGAGAAGGAGGAGGTAGGGAGAGAAAGAGGTTTTATTGATTTCAAATCACCTTCCAGTCCCTTTTGAAGCCCAGGTTTCATAGGTTATTATAACCAACTTATATCATGATATGCAATGTCATACCAGGTTGTCTGAGTTGCTATCAATCTATTATTTTTTGTTTCTAACAAGTTTCTTTCCCCCCACACCTAAAATTCTCTAATTAAGACAAATGCTTAACTTTAGATCAAGTACTAAATGAATGTATTATCATAATGTTTCACGATTAGCTAAAGGGGCTTACGGTGGTTCAACTAAAGTACTTTAAGAATAGAAAACACAAAGCCAGAATGACAGTTCAGTTGGTAGACACTGAATGCACGCAACAACCTGGGCTCAATCCCTGACACCACATTATGGTCTTCTGAACCCTGCCATGAATGCAAGAGTGATCCCAGAACACAGAGGTAGGAATATCTCCTGAGTACCATTGGGTATGACTCCCAAACAAAACAAAAAAACAAAACAACAATAAAAAGGAATAGGAAGGGCCAGAGAAAGAAGTATTATTAAGTTCCCAGTTTAGATTATGGGGGAGGGTGTAAAGAAAGTGTGGGTGACATTTGGATAAAGGGAGCTATTAGATCAACGACGCCACACAGAAGCTATGCTCAGAAGAGACAAGCAGAGGCTTCTTTGGAAGGAGATGAATATAGGAGCTGGGATCATGGAAGGAACTTACCCCATAAAATCAAAGAGTTCTCTTCTGAATGGAGTGCAGACATAATAACTGGGTCATGAATTTTTAAAATAATTAAGATGTAAAGTGAGCATTACAAATTATATTTAAACAGCAACTTTTTAGTACAATAGCCGGGATTTGGAAGCTTCCCAAATGACCAACAAAAGATGAATGGATAAAGAAGCTGTGGTACATATATGCAACAGAATACTATGGAGACAATAGGAAAAATAAAATCATGCAGTTCATGGTAACTTGGATGGAATTGGAAGGTATTATGCTGAGAGAAATAAGTCAGAGGTAGAAGGGCAAATAGGGGATGATATCACTGATCTGTGGTGTTTGGAGAAGTGAATCAAGGGTAAAAAACACCAATCATTAATAAACCTCATATAAAGAAAATTAGACCTGAGAATGCCAGGGTAGGGGAGAGGGAGGAGGGCCTCTGGGAAGTATCATGGGCACATTAAACGGAAGTTCTCAAGCATTTGTGTGGTCTAAGGGAAATAACAGTGTGCACCAAAACAAGTAACAAGGGAAGGGAGATTGGACTGAAGTGGACAGAAGGATAGGGACAAGGATCATGGGCACTTTATTGGTGGGGTGGGCAGTATCATTATACATAAATACCAGAAATTTAAGCAATATTGTGAACATGTCACCTAAACGACAATAAAATAACCAACTAACCTAACAAAAAGAGCCAAGCACCTGGAGATCACTGTGTGAGATGACATGGAAAGATCTAGAACTGAACTGGATGCCTGGTGATTCGGGAAGAAGTAAAGATCACTTTTCTGCTCTTGAGTACATAAAATAGGGAGTGCACAAGAGTGAAACTGCCACTGGCTCTGTGAGCTGTCTCCCACTGACAGCCCAACTGCTGCACCGCTATGCAGCCAACTGCCTGATCCGGCTCCATTTCCTCCCCACTCCCTGGATCTATGTTAGCCAAATCAGAACCATAGGATTTTTATTTCTTCTTGGTGACTCTCCTCACTGATGAGACCATTTTAGACACTTGCAGGCTCTCATGTAAACACACCTATCCACATATGCACACACATGCACATAATTGCGTACCTGCAGAGGAAAATGGGATAAAACCCAAGATGAATAGTTTTATATAGACTAAGTTGGGAACCTTTTCCTCTTGATCATGGCACTTTGATAGCAAGAAAAATGACACTAGGATACCCTTATTGATTCACAGAAGATCTTGTATATGAATTTGGATACAGATTCATCTGTGCAGTTTAGGCAAATCTATTTAAGAGGTTAAAAACCTACTTATTATTGTGAAATATTGTCACTGAAATCAGCCTAAAGAGGATTTTGCTTTTCCAGGGGATAGTGCAGAAATAATCCATACACATACTTGGCTCAACAAGTATAATTATAAGTTTTATTGATGATGCTATTCTCCATTTGGGAGAATAATTCTTACACAGTTGAAGTAGGGGATAATAAATTGGAATATGCTGCTCAACTCTGAATAAGTGGTCATTCTAATGACATAGTAAAAACAGAGATGGCACAAATGAGTGCTTCTATGTGAGGGTGGGCTGATTATTAATACTCTCAGTCTAGAAAGATAAAGTGGAGTTGGATATGATTAAACATTTACAGTGTTCTGAAGGGAACAAATTAGGTGATCTCCCACTCAGAAAAATAAGAGTAAGATCTTGTAATGATGGTAGCTTTCAGACAAAGGAAAATGTAGTTTTACAAATTTACAGCAAAGCCATGAAAATCATTATACTATGAAATAGCTAGATCAAATTTGATGGGATTAAAGATGAGCCTAGACAAATGCAAGGAGATAATGTGTCCACTGAATGAATTAAAAAATATGCTTATACATATCACCCTGATACCCAAAGCAGAGACACACAAAAAGAAAACTATAGGGGCCAGAGCAATAGCCCAGCGGGTAGGGTGTTTGCCTTGCACGCGGCTGGCCCATGCCGGCCTGGGTTCGATCCCCAGCATCCCATATGGTCCCCAAGCACCGCCAGGAGTAATTCCTGAGTGCAGAGCCAGGAGAAACCCTTGAGTATTGCTGGGTGTGACCCAAAAACACACACACAAAAAACTACAGACCAATCTCCCTGATGAACACAGATGCTAAGATCTTCAACAAAATACTAGCAAATAAAATGCAAAGACTAATCAAAAAGAGTATATACCATAACCAAGTAGGATTCATCCCAGGAATGCAAGGATGGTTCAACATTCGCAAGTCAATCAACATAATACACATATCAATAGGAAAAAAAATAAAAACCATGTGATCATATCAATAGATGCAGAGAATGCATTTGACAAGATCCAACATCCATTCATGATAAAAAATTCTCCATAATATGGGAATTGAAGGAACTTTCCTCAATACAGTCAAAGCCATCTACCACAGCACACAGCAAGCATCATTCTCTATGGGGAAAAACTGAAAGTCTTCCCCTACGTTGGGGACAAGACAAGGTTGCCTGTTCTCACCACTTCATTTCAATATAGTACTGGAAGTACTTGCCATAGAAATTAGAGGAAAAAGGACATCATGTGCATTCAGATCGGAAAAGAAGTCAAGCTGTCACTATTTGAAGATGACATGATATTATATCTAGAGCACCCTAAACTCTCTACCAAAAAGCTCCTAGAAACAATAGATTCATATAGTAGAGTGGCAGGGCACAAAATCAATACCCAAGTGTCAATAGCTTTCCTATATGGAAAATAAAAGAGAAGAAAGGGATATTAAAGAAAATGGTCCCATTCACAATTGCGCCACAAAGAAATCAAATACTTAGGAATCAGTCTGACTTAGAAAGTAAAGGATCTGTATAAAGAAAACTTCAAAATGTTGCTTCAAGAAATAAAAGAGGATCTGAGTAAACAGAGACACATTCTCTACTCATGAGTTGGAGAATTAACATTGTGTGGGGTTCCTCTGGCTTCTTGTGAGGCCCTGCTGGGATGGTGGACTAGGGCTAGAATCCGCCTTCCCTCCTGGGCGCCTCATTATCATCTGGGCACAGGGACAACCAGTAGAAGCTCTGCCCCGTATTTATAAGGTACATTGAAGAAAACTTAGGCAAATCTTTCTGCAACATTGAAACTAAAGTCATCTTCAAAGACAAAACTCACTATCACTATCACTATCATTATCTTCCCGTTCATCGTATATTTGCTAGAGCGGGCACCAGTAATATCTCCATATGTCCTGTCTCATGCTAGTAGAGCCAAGGGCATCGGCTTGCTACAGGAACATAAAGAGCCTCAAACCATTATATTAGGACATGCGAATGACCTAATATAATTGTTACTGGTATTTGGCATGTCAAATACAACATGAGCAGCTTGCCAGGCTTGCCGTGCGGGAGGCATACTGTTGTAGTCACCTCTAAATAAAGCATTTATTGATGAACCACGTGGCCGCTTGCGCCCACACGAGCCGGCTGTGATGGGCTGGTCTGCTGGGTGGAGTTCTGACATGAGGGAAGTCCGAATGTGGAAAATGGGGGCCCCCATGGAGTGGGGGTCATCTGGCTTGTTGTGAGGCTCTGCTGGGGTGGTGGGCCAGGGCTAGAACCCACCATGCCTCCCGGATGCCTTATGAATGGCTGGGCACAAGGAGAGCAAGGAGCAGCTCTGCCCCATGTCTGAGAGTCTCTGGATCAGCATACCTGGGCTGGATTGAGAAAAAAAAACTGCTGCAGGGTGGGTGTCGATGATCTGGGCTGTGATGGACTGGTCGGCTGGGTGGAGTTCTGGGCCGGATTGAGGAAGAAACGGCTGCAGGGTGGGTGTCGATGATCCGGGCTGTGATGGGCTGGTCGGCTGGGTGGAGTTCTGAAGAGAGGGAAGTCCGGATGTGGAAAATGGCGGCGCCCATGGAGTGCGTGGGGGGTCGTCTGGCTTGTTGTGAGGTTCTGCCGGGGTGGTGGGCCAAGGCTAGAACCCACCATGCCTCCCGACTTCCTCATGAACGGCTGGGCACAGGGAGAGCAAGGAACCGCTCTGCCCCATGTCTAAGAGTCTCTGGACCAGCATACCTGGGCCGGATTGAGGAAGAAACGGCTGCAGGGTGGGTGCCGATGATCCGGGCTGTGATGGGCTGGTCTGCTGGGTGCAGTTCTGATGAGAGGGAAGTCAAAGACAAAACACCACTGACAAAGCAGATTAAAGCAAAGATAAACAATTGGGATTATATGAAACTGAAAAGCTTCTGCACCTCAGAAGAAACAGTGACCAATATACAATAACAACCCACATAATGGGAAAGAGTATTCACCCAAAGTCCATCTGATAAGGGGTTAATATTCAGGATATATCAGGTACTGGTAGAACTTTACAAGAAAATAGCTAACCCCATCAAAAAATGGGGAAAAGAAATGAACAGAAACTTCCAAAATAAGAAATTTGGATGGCCAAAAGGCATATGATAAAGTGATTTTCATCATTAATCATCAGGGAGATGCAAATCAAAATAATAATAATATATCATCTCACACATCAGAGATTGGCACACATCCAAAAGAGCAGGAGCAACCAGGGACTCTCATTCTCTGTTGGTGGGAATGCAGACTGATCCAACCCTTTTGAAAAACAATATGGATATTCCTCCAAAATCTTGATATTGAGCTCCCATTTGACCCAGCAATACATCCTGGTAATATACCCTGGAAACCCAAAGACACACAGAAGAAACACACTATCTGCAATTCTATGTTCATAGCAGCACTATCCAGAATACTCAGACCCTGGAAACAACCTGAATGCCAGAGAACAGAAGACTAAATAAAGAAACTATGGTACATCTACACAATGGAATACTATGCAGCTGTTAAAAAAAACCAAGTCTTGAAATTTGCCTACAAATGAATGGAGATGGAGATTATCAAGCTGAGTGAAATTAGTCAGAAGGAAAACAACAGATATAGAATCACTGCATTCATTTGTGGGATATAAATCAGTGTTCTACTAATTGTGGTAAATCATAATGCCAGACTAGGACTGAGCATAGGATATAGGCAGATGAATATACACGATAACCATAAATGTATGTAGGGCAAGCCACAATGTGTAAAGAAGGGAGGAAGGAAAGAGACAAAGAGAAGGGAAAAGTACCTGCTATAGGGGGCAGGTTGGGGGAGGGGAAGGGAATCTGGGAACATTGGTGGTTGGAAATTGGTACTGGTGGAGGGATGGGTGCTGGAACTGTATGACTGAAGCCCAGTCATGAATAACTTTGCAATTGTATTTCTCACTGTGGTATAATATAATTAAATTAAAAATAAAGATATGCCTCTATATATAGGGGCATATCTTTATTTTAATATATATATATATAATAAATTATATATATATTTTACTCTAAGAAAACACTTCATGATTGAAAATTTTAAAAGATCATGAAAGTGAAATTAAATTAAATGGTAATATCTCTGTTCCTATAGAAATAATATTTTGGTGTTTATCTTTAGTGCTTTCTCTGTTTGTTTATTTAACTTACCTAGATGAACTCAAACTAAACTTAATATCTTTCAACTTTTTCAAAAAATATTTAAAGTCACTTTTTAGTTGCAGTTACGGATTCAAAGGCAGTAAAAGGTTAAAGTGATTCAAAATTCAGCAATATTTTTTGATATCTCTTCATGCAGTTACTTTTAAAGCCATATAATGGTTGCAAATCACTGCAAACTATTCCTTTATTATGGATGCATCATAATTTTCTTAACTAATTCTATATTGCTAAGAATATATTGGGTTTTGTTTTGTTTCTGAACCATACCTGGCAATAATCGTGGGTTGCTCCTGGCTTTGCGCTCAGTAATTACTATTGACAGTTCTCAGAGTACCATATGAAATGCTGGGGATTAAACCCTGTCATCTGTGTGCAAGACAAACACTGCTGAACTATTTATTGCTAAACCCACTACATTGGGTTTTCTTGAAAACACAATGACATAACTGCTTATCTTCTAGATATAATTCTTTTGTCAGTTACAAAACTCCTCTTGGATTTCAAATTCAATTGTGCTAAGTTTGCATATTATTTTGAGGAAATACTTGTAACAAATTAATTTTTATCTAGAAGTGTACTATATATTATTATTCATTCAATTTTCTTATGTCAGTATTTTTTCCCTATGTTTCTTAATAATTTGATTTCTAAGTCCACAGTTATTATTACTTTCTACTTCTGCTCTGAATGTTTTCTTTTTTGTTTTTATGAAATATATAAACTATTGTTTTAAAATTATTTTATTGTTTCAAGGGGACTCCCTTTCAAATGTTGAATTTTCTTACAAATTCTATTTTCACGTATTTTCTTAGATTTCCAGACAATTAAATCAACATCAATAATAGTTTTGTCTTCCATTTTCTAATACTTGTACTTTTATTTTATTTTTGGTATCCACTTTAATTTCTAAGCACTTCTAGAATGATGTTAAATAGCTGGTCTGTGTCATGTTATCATTCTAATGAGGATGGTTTTGTTATATCATTAAGTATAATATTAGGAGCATTTTTCAAAGTTGCTAACATACTCTACTGAGTTCTTTTGAAAATCAACAGTATGTTTTATTTTTAAGTACCCCTTTGTATTTTGATGGGATTAATTTACCAATGCTAAGAAATACTTGAATACCTGAAATGAATCTTTTGTTTCTGGAGGGGAGACTGGCCCACACCTTATATGTAACTCTGCATTGGTGGAATCACTCCTGGCGGCGCCCTGGGGATCATGAATGATGCCAGGAATTGAACTTGAGGTTAACCATGTGCAAGGCAAGTGCCTTAATGTCTGAATGATCTTTCATCTCCTTCCTGTGCTTTTGGTCTTGGGCATCTATTCATAACAGCTTACCTCCAAAAAGTTCACTGGACCCACCACTTTGAGGATTAAAAACTGGGAAAGGTCTTTGTGGGTGATTTAGCTCTAACTTTCATGGTAACAACTGGGGAAGCCGGAGCAAGAGGATCTACTTATAAGATGGGTCCTGCATTTATATGTTTGCCATTTGCTATCTGGATACCATTTGGCTTTTCACTGATAGTAATTTTCCGATGTCAACTAAGTTCATGACTTAGTGATTTCAAAATAGTTACATGCCATACTGCTTATTGACTTCCAAATGTTTCTACACAAGAAAGGTCTGTACTCTTATTCAGAATATCATTTCTCCCTAAGGTCAGCTGTGATTCAATGAAAGAGAATTAGACTTTATTTCTCTGTGGCATTTGAGGCATACTTTGAAATAATTTTTGATCTATCCTACTTATGTCAAATTATTTAAAAATATGGTGTTGATTTGCTTTTCGAATATACCTTTAAAATATTTTCCTGAACAATATACCTCAGAGATATTGGCTTATATATTTCAAGGTGCCAGACTTTTGATATTAGGATTATCATAATTTTAAATGTTTGGTTGGAAGAATTTGGTGTCTCCTCCTGGTCTCTTTAAATGATTAAATTGCATTAGAATTTTGGGCTCCTTGAAGGTTTGTAAAACCTCTTAGACCAAATGTCTTTTATAATTTGGTAATTCTTATATAATATTTCAGTATCTTTGATGATATTAGCTTATTCATATGTCTTACTTCTTGAGTAATTTCTTTTACTTTTTTTTTTTTTTTTTTGCTTTTTGGGTCACATTGACAATGCTCAGGGGTTTCTCCTGGCTCTGCACTCAGGAATCACTCCTGGCGGTGCTCGGGGACCATATGGGATGCCGGGATCGAACCCAGGCCGGCATGGGCCGGCCGCATGCAAGGCAAATGCCCTACCCTCTGGGCTATCGCTCCAGCCCCCTCTTGAGTAATTTCTTATTTTATATTTTGCTAGTACAAAAAAAAAAAATCACAACTATTTTTATCAAGTTTTTGTCATATCGTTCTCTTTTTCTGGGGTGATATAGATACTTTCTTTCTCATTTAAATTTTCTTTGGCTATTTTCAGTGGGAATACAGGATGGAAGGCAATTTAATGCATAGGTTCAAATTGACATCTTGCAATAGATGTTCTTATATTATAGCCCTATTTTTAAATAGGAATATGTTATATGTCCATAGTAGTGTTATTTATCATAATCAGGGCACTGAGAAAAATGATCTATAAATCTATTTTATGACATTTAGAGATTTTGCTTTAAACTAAAACTAAATAGAAATTAGATGAGATTTTATACTGTACTCACATGTCAATAAGCCGTGTACATTCACGGTTTTCACCAAGATGTTGCACCTCACAAAGAAAGGGAAGGTGTATCCCGAATAACTGAACACAATTGTCAATTGATGATCAAGTTCAATAAGAAGTCAGTGAGAACCAGGTAAATTATAGGATAATTACCGATTAATTTTAATTAGCAAATTTATAATGTCAATCTGTGTGGGGTGGTATGTATTTGTCTGGTACAGGGTTCACAAGAGCTTCTTGAAAGGGATAATGAAATTATGCGAAGGCAGGCAATAGAGAATGCTAGAAGAAAAGCTGAAAGTAACTTTGTAGTTTCATTGTTAAGCCGAGTTTTCCATCCTAGAATGTGGTCGATGTCACTGTTCACAAAGGAGATATTAGAACTCTGGCTAACAGGAAACAAGTGAACAGATAGTTCACCAATCTTGAATTTGAAATTGTTGCTGTAAGGACTTTTATCTAGCTTAGTAAAAAACATTTCACTGTGGAGAGAGTAGATTTTACCTACAATATAGAACCCACACAAAATGAGACCAAGAAATAATGGAAAGGCTGCAGAGGAAAGATGAGAGATTTTGAATAGACCCTAAAAGCCCAAAGGCTAAGAATACCAGTATAATTTAAGAATACAGGGATGATTTGAAAACATATGTAACTGTAGGGAAGACTGGACAAAGAACAGAAACAGAGAAAATGGTGGGAAGTAGAATAGAGGAAAATGAGAAGGGATGAAAATGTGACTTATAGGAATGTCAATTCACATGGAAAGACGCCAACAAAGCCAGTAAATGTGTTGACTGAGGAATAACTCACTACTATGTTAGTTAAACAGGATGGACGACTCCAAGAAATTCCAGCAGTAGAACAATATGATTTCAACAAAGATAGTATGTGTTGTATACTCAGGATCTTCAACACACAGCCTGGTAATTAGGCACACAATTTGGAGAATGCAAGTGCAAAGGGCAGAATAAGGAAAAGAATGTCTGACCACTCTATATATAAATCTGTGAGCCTGAGCTAAATTTTTCTTTGTCTACTCTGGTTACTGTTTGTGCCTTTGTTAACATGTAAAATATTTCCACAAAGTGGTTTGGAGGTATTTTAATGAAATGAAGCTCATGGTAGAAAACAGAGGATAGTAAGATGATTTTTATGACACTTGATAGTAGTTTTATAATGTAAAACACATTTTTGAGTGGGTTTGTTTTTCTGTGCAACCTAGAGCACCTCTGAAGTTTGAACTTTGTTGCAAATTATGTAAACAGGAACCTCTATCTCGTTTTGGAGCAATATAGGATCACCTTTGAATAACTATGTCTTCCAATAATCAGCTCATCACTCAATTCTAACTCTAGAGTTTTGGGTAAAAGATTTGGTTTAAGCATTGTAATGGTCCATCACATGGTGATTCAATGAAATAAAATAAAAATGATTTGGTTTATAGATGCATATTTGCAGTTTTGATTCTACAGGGTTAGTATTTTTATTTTATAAAGACTATGCACCTTTTAGTATCTGAAGATGGGTATTATAAAAATATTATTGTTAGAGAAATAATATTACTAGAGAAAGAATAGAATCTCTTAGCTTCTTGTCTCTAGCCTATCTTATATTAATTAAGATAAATATTATTGTTAGAGATTAAATAAATATTATTGTTAGAGAAATAATATTATTAGAGAAAGAGTAGAATCGCTTAACTTAGCTTTTTGTCTCTAGCCTATCTTAGGTGTAAAATGTTTTACACATTAGGTGTAAAATTATGAATAATCATTTTTTTGGGTGGGCGGCACACCTGGAAGTACTTAGGAGCTATATTCCTGGTGCTGTGCTCAGGGCTTACTTCTGACCATGCTCTGGTAAAATGCAGTACTGGGGATTAAACCAGTGTTGGTTGCATGCAAGTCAAACATATTAACCCCTGTATTATATGACTGATTCAAGAATACATTTTATAAAAACAGACCTATGAACCTATGGAATAGAGTTGAGTATCCTGACATCCATCCTCAAACACATGACCATTTAATCTTTGGTAAATGAGCAAAAAGTATAAAATGAAGCAAAGAAGCCTCTTCAACAAGTGGTGCTGGGAAAACTGGGCAGCAACATGTTGAAAAAGTGAATTTGGACCTCTGTCTAACACCATGCACAAAAATCAGATCAAAATGGATTAAAGATCTCAATATTAGACCTGAATCCATAAAGTATGTCGAAGAAAATATAGGAAAAACCCTCCACGACATTGAAGCTAAAGGCATCTTAAATTAGCTAGAGGGAAAAGGACAGATATAGAATGACTGCATTTATTTGCGGGATATAAAAAAATAGCATGATACTAATATCCGAAGCTACACAAACAAGGATCAGAAGGTTTTGTCAGTGGGTGGAATTTACTGCAAATATGTAGAGTCAGAGGTTAGACAATACAGAGAAAGGAACAGTGTACTAATAATTGTTGTAAATGATAATACCAGTGTAAAACTGAGCTTTGAAAGGAGGCAAAGGTTATCATGTATTATATACATGATAACCTCTAACTGTATGTATTGCAAGCCACAGTGTGTGAAAGAAGAGAGAGAGAAAGACAGAGAGAGAGAGAGAGTTAGAAATGAAAACTGCCTGCCATAGATACAGGCTGGGGAGGTGGGGAAATCATGGGACATTGGTGGAGGAAAATGGGTACTGGTGGAGAGATGGGTACTGGAACACTGTGTGACTGATACCCAAATATGAACACTTTTGTACTATATCTCATGGTGGTATAAAAAACATTTTAAAGAAGAATACATTTTAATATAATAGTAATAATAAAAACAAAAACATCCAGTTAATATGGTTAGGTTCAAACTAAATAAATGAAAGAAAAAATCTTTTTGTTTAGGGAACTAATGAACTAATATTTTAGTTTTTGTGGTCAATATTTTTTAATTTAGGCTGGTGTCTAGGAGAAACAGCCATGTTAGCAGGGGTAGGGAGAAAAAACATGATGGAAAGAATCTCAGTTACCGACAATTCTTTCATAGACACTAAATTGTGGTATAGATGCATTTTGGTGACATTTTGGCGCCCTTAATCAGAGTGACTGTTTTCTGAGAAAAGAGACTTGCGTTTTCAGCTTGCCTAACAACAGCCACAAAGTCAAATCACTAAATTAAAAAAAAAATCTTACTCTCTTTCACTTCTCTAAAGCATTTGACTGTTGCAAAGTATTGTTTTTTATATAACACTCTTTTACTCTCATTGGCTATATTTGGGCTCTCGCTTCTCTCACCGTGCATATTGCCAGTAGCATCTCTCAACCTCTCCCATTTCATCTTCATGTTGTCATCAGTTATTCCTGATTACACTCATGGAGCTTGGTGGAGTTCTCTATTGTTTTACCATTATTACCTTTGACGGCTGCAAATTGTGTGTGTTTTCGTGGGTAGGATGTACAGTTAGGGATGTTTAGGCTGTTTGTGGAGTTTTTGTGGCATGTAAGGAATGTTGGATGCCATGTTACCTGGTATCTCTATGTAGGGTATTTGTTGACTAAGTACTTAACGCGGAGGCACTAGTGTCTGTGTGGTTTAGAAATTTGGGGTGTGAGACCTGTGATAATCAGAGACATACCTGAGTTGGGGGCGGGCTGGGTTTGAAGGGCCACAGGGTGGGGCCGAGGGGTCTGAATGGCGACTGTGTCCTCCCTGGCATCCTGCTGCTCTCTCTGAACTTCCCTGGGTTTCTGGTAAGGGTTTGGGGCGGTGCAGATTCAGGAATTAACTGAAACCCCTGCCTGAAAACCCATGACAACTCTTAATTACCTACTGAAAAATAAAAAAAATTATTTGGCCTTATATTCAATGAAGAACCCAGTGAATAGAGATTTATTAGTTTTCCCTCTCATCTGGGTCTCCTAGTCTTGCTTATTTTCCCCAGAAAGTCCATTATGGCTATAGAAGAGAATATGTCACTCTACAAGTAGCTCCTAGTACTAACTTTAGTAATAGGAGGAGGCTGTAGCTGAACATGAATTATAGAGTGTCAGGGAGCTGCTGGGGTCCCCAACAGTATCAGGACAGAAGTTCTCTTCTACCTCCAAGGCCACTGGGGAACAGATGAAAACTCAAAAGTCCAGCTAAGTTCCAAAAGGCTTTTAATAGTAAAATAAGCTCTACCACCACAATCCAATATAATGGGAGAACTCTAGCTCTGATCAGAATTTAGACCATACACGAGAGCCCACTTTAGTGTAGGTAGAGAGTCTCCTACCAAAGAGGATCCCACCAGAGAGAGTTCCACCAAAGTGGATCCCACCAGATAGAGGTCCCATCAAAGAAGAGAAAGTACCTCAAGTCAGTCCCCTTATATATCACAAAAAAGTAATCCTAACTTCAGGGAGGATCCTGTCAACAAAGAACCCTAAATAGCTTCTAGATAGTAGAAGAGTGAGTGTAGAAAGATGTTGCCACACCCTACTACATGTCTAAACAAAGTTTATGCCAAGGACTAATCTCTCCTCCAGATATTATCTCATATGTAAAATACTGGAGAAAGAGAGGGGGCTGGCATATAGTAACACATTTTAATTTCACAGGCTTCATGTAATCTAGATGGTAACCACAAGGTCCTTCTTATTTATTGTCTACACTAGGGAGATTCTGAGTATCTTGTTTTCTGTATACTGAAAGGGTCACACTTGCCTGCTTGAGGGCAAACTAGTATGATCCTTACTATAATCTTATGGTAGTCTCAACGTAGCCAAGGTATTAGTTACCTGGTAAATTCTAACTGTCCCACACTGGGTCCAGTGGATATAAAGAGGAGCTGTGCCCAATCTAGGTAACATAGAAGTCTTAGTAGATATATAATAAGAAGTCAGAAGTTACTCATTCAGAGTCAAGGTGACTTCTGTAACTGCCACATCCTCCATCAGTGTTTACACAGAAGAGAGATCTCATTAGTATGAACTCTTGCTTAAGAACATGTAAATAGATTAAGCTGTGAGTGGATAAAACAGCAAAGCTCCCAAGTTAGCTAGGCCCATCATCCAACAATAGTGAGACCAGATTAAAGATTGAAAACCAAAGGGACTCCATGGAGGATTATGATCTCAGCTGTCTGGGTAAAGTGGTTCCTCCTCTGCAAGTAACACTGTTGTTTGTCTACAGTGACCGTCATGGAGAAATTCCATGGCCGGAGAGCAGAGGAAATGCTTGGTTCTGTGTTCAGCATGTTTGTTACCCTGTTTTGGATATAGAAAAGGTCTAGTTGATTCATATGGGGAGACACAAGAACACACAAGGGAAGTGACAAATGCCTTCATTTGTCTGAAGTTACTCGGAACTACTCTAATCACTAGAATCAAATTCCCTGGAAAACAGGTTCATGGGTTAAAAGAGGCCTCTGAGAGGATTTTTAAAACATTATTACATCCTCATTTGCCTCTGTATACATCATGGCCATAGTTACAGTATGTTTTCTAAGTTAGCAAATGTCAAGGTGATAATTTTTTTTATTTACTTGAGAAACAATGGCCATGGACTCCATGACTGGATTATAAAGAATGATTCTAGATTATTGGTAGAGGGATACCATACAAGGGAAAATAGGAACAGCAATATACTGTATGTACACAGTAAAAGGAATGAGAAGCCTAACTTTATTGGAATCTAAATTCTACTACTCCAGTTATTTTTATTTAAGTAGTTTGGTAATTTTGATTTTTAGCTAATAACTTTAAGGTAGGGTGAGCAAGTTCTTTTGCTAGTAATTGCATCTCTTTGGGATGGTTTTGAAATGTAGGCTGTGAAATTCTAAATATTTGTGAATAAATTGAAGTAGCAAGTGAGCTACTAAGTATATCTGACCTCAAATGAAAGAAAATGTTGTGATACTTACTTATAGGGTAACCAATGTTACTTGCTTTAAACAGCCTTAAAATGCAGAGAACGTGTTACACAGCTCTTACTAGTCCTGAAACTCCACTTCCTCTGTCTTTCTCTGACTTGCTTTTCTTCATCCCCCTGCTGCTCATGTAGACTGGTTTCTTTATTTTTATTTTTTTATTGTTTTGGTAGTAGATCTGCTCCGTGTATGTGTATCAGTTTTGTCATGCTCGGCCCCATTTGCTGTATCTTCTCTTTGCTGGCCCTGAAGGGCTTGGGCCTTTGCTTCGTTGCTAAAGCTTTGCTGAATACCATCTTTTTCCAGCAAGGCTCTCCCTGTGCTCAGCTGATCATGGGGCACCAAGGAGGGAAGGCGGGTCTAGCCTTGGCCCATCATTCCAATAGAGCCTCGCAAGAGCTCAGAGGAACCCCCACACCATGAGGGCAGTCATCTTCAACATCTGGATACACAGCTTGTCAGAGCTCCACCCAAGAGAAAAGCAGATCTCTTCCCACAAAGTGACTGTGCGGTTCATCAGTAAACGCACGAGATGAGAGCCTACTACTGAGAGTATCCCACCCGCAGTCTGACAAGCTTCCCGTGTCATATTTGATATGCCAAAAAACCCAGTAACAATTATAGACCTCATTCCCATGACCTGAAGGAATGGTTTGAGGCTCTTCGTGTTCCTGGACTGAGCAGATGCCTTTGGGCTACACTAGCACTTGACAGGACATATGGAGATGTTACTGGTGCCTGCTCGAGCAAATCTATGAACAACGGAAAACAAGTGACAAATGACAAGTAACTTTTTACTATTACTATTAGTATTTGGTGAGATCCTATCTTGTTTTTGAAAATAAGATCTAATCTTATTTTCATGTTACCCTCTAGTTCCTTGTAACAGAAGCAGGAACCAGAATATAAAAAAGTCTCTTAGATAGATCACTTTTTGCTTCTTCTGCACCAAAGGCAGAGTTGTCTTTGCATTGCTCCATCTTGTTCCATATATCTGTTTGCAAATTTCTGACCTTTTTCAGCTCTACCTGAATGGAAACAAAGTGATCATGCAGGCTTTTCATTACACATAGAACTCTTGATATTCAACTCTTATCTTACTAGACTCCAAAAAATACACAGTCTTTGGGGGAAGGGACACCCCACACAGTACTCAGGAAGCCCGGGTGCTTCACTTGTGATTCTCTGCCAGTTGGGTGGTGTCTAATGAGAACATGAGGATGCGGTGCTGCTCAGGCTTTTTAGTGCCAGGGATTATTTTGGTTTCTCTGGTGGTGCTTCAGGCCTCCAGGTCATACCTTGTGGTCTCCAGGGCTACAATGGTTATGCTCAAGTATCTTATGGTGCTGGGGTTAACCATAGGCAAAACATATGCCTTAAGCCATCTTTGGCCACAGAGTGTGTGTGTGTGTGTGGGCGAGGTGGGGGCTCCTTCCCAGATCAGTTCTTGGGTTGCTTCTAGTGGTGCCTGGAGACCAGAGTAATGCTGGGAATTTAACCAGGAGTTAAATTGAGATGTAGCATATGATCCAGCAAAGCAAGTGATCCAGCCCTTTGAACTATGTTTCATGTGGCAAAATTTCATGTGGAGTGGGTTTGTCATGGTGTGTATAATTTGGTCTGTGATGGGGAATACCTTTGAGTCAAGATGCTCGTGTCTGTGTCAGTTTCATCTCTCTATCCTTGCCTTCTCTATGATTGGGCATAGGCTGGACTCTCTGTATTCTTCCCAAGCTCTGAAAACTGGTGTGTGGCTTTGCCAGCATTTGGGAGGACTCTGACAATGGCCAACATTCCCGTCCTGGCACTGCTGTATCTCAGTGATACCAGGAGACAAAAAGAGGACGTAAGAGTGGGTATAAGAGAGGGTATAAGAGAGGGCGCTTGATATCTGCTCTCACCCCCGAGATCCCTTCTCCCTACATCTCAATTTGTTTTGTGTTGAGAGGTTGCTTGTGTAGATGAGTCACTGTGCTCCTGTGCCCTCAGTTTTTTCTCATTGGTGTTGGCAGTAGAGCTTTCTAGTAGCAGATGGCAGGGAGGGAGGAGGATGAGGTCCAGATATTCACTTCACTTCCTTGGCTCCCTTCTTGAGTCCTCAGAGTTTGCTGACTTCTCTCTCAATTTAAGGCAGCTACTCACTGCTTTGTCTTTGGGGCCTGTTGTTTGACTAGAAAGGTAGCAGCTATTATTAACTCTATTATTGCACACCTCTTGTTTTTTCCCCTATCGCTTGCCTGTATCTTTCTAAGTAGACCATTAATTAAAATCTTCTCCAGTGATTCAGTTTTAGCTTGGCATCTGTTTTCTGCAAGACCCTTTCAGTCAGAGGAAGTTTTTCTCAAGTCAGTGATATTGGTAGAAGGGTTGTTTCAGGATGACTTAGACCCTGGCACTTCAAACTGGTCGCAAGCATTATAAGCAACACACAGAAGGAAGTTGCACCTAGATCCTGCAGGTGGGAAGAAGCTCAGACTGAGTGTGATTTCAGTTGCTGCCTTGAGACCATGGATGCATTTTCAGAAATTTAGGCCTGTTCTGTTGTTTCTCCTGTGCTGGGGGCAAGAAAGTTGAGGCTTCTTCTTTTGCTGTAGTGTTGTGGGGACCGCACATAACCTATATGATGGATTTGGATATAGCCATTGCGTAGATTTCAGGTCCCTTTTATTTGGAGCCTAGGATAAAGGGGAGGGCAAGTCCTGTCCATTAGCACTGCTGGCACAGAAGGAGGCCCTGGGTCAACAGTGAGAAGAGACAGTTGCAAAGTATCAAAGCATCACCATTTCTGTGCCTTGGGAACTCTAGGGTTCTAGCAGCCTTGGTCTGTCCTGGCGTCAGGGAGGGGAGCACCAGACCTGTTGCCTCCCTCCTGCAGATTTCTTTGACTTCCTGGTCCCCTTGCAAAGAACTCAATTAGCAAGTGAAATGTCATCATGTCAAGGAAACAAATGGGCCTTGAAATCTGCCAAATCTGGGTGAAATCGCACAGAAATCTCAGAGTCCTACCCTCCTTGGCCTCCTCTCTGGGGAGTTCATGACTGGAGTCCTTTTCCTCCTGCTTCTTAGAGGGCACATGACCAGCTCCAAAGCCATTTCGCCCTTCTACCGGAACTCGATCTGTCTATGCCAGGCAGTTCAGGGTCTACTGTTGATTGAAGCTGATCATTTCCTGTGTGGGATTTAATCAATTCTCTTCCTGGTGTCCTGTCCCATTTACGGTTTCCCAGAGGGAAGCTTTCCTACTCACTTTTCTTGGCCAGCTTGTTGGAAGAAAAACAGGAACCGCTCCAGACTGAGGAAAGAGGTCAGGGACATTATCTCTGCCCAACTGGCAAAGTTCCTTTGATGGAATTTAGGTAGAGGGGGAAAAGACAATGGAAGTTGAGTTCCCTGGCTAAGAAATAGTCAACAGCAAAACAGTCATTTCAGAGGGCAAATTGTTTCCTCACTAATAAAGCAGGCTTGTGATGGAAAATAACTCAGAAGAAGGTAGGGAGCAAATGGATTTAGTTGCTATGGGAACGCAGTTGGAAAAAAACATGAAATATGTAAATACTGTAATTTGGTATTTTAATGTACGTCTTTTCCATGAAGAAAATTCCCTGACAACTGAAACTAACAGCTCATTCCTCTGCTCTGCACAGTGCTGATTGACAAGATACTGGGCGTGTGGACTTTTAAATTTGGTTTATTGCCCCTAGGAGCAAATAGGTTTTTATTCTCAGGTATAAAAATCAAATATCTAAATATATCTATTGCAAGTCACAATGTGTAAGAAAAAGGAGAGAGAGACAGAGAGAGACAGAGAGAGACAGAGAAGAAGCAAAGTGCCTTCCATAGAGGCAGGTTATGGGAAGGGGAGTGAGCCAGGGGACATTGGTGGTGGGAAATGTTCACTGGTGGAGGGATGGGTGCTGTATGACTGACATATGGAACATTGTATGACTGAAACCTAGTCATGAAAAGTTTTGTAATTGTTTTTCTTATGGTGGTATAATAAAGTTAAAAAAATAAAAGTCAAACATCTGGAGAAATGGTTCAGACTGCACATTCAGGTCACTTTGCAAACTTAAAAAACTTGACGTCACCCAAGTGAATAAATCAGATTGCTGGGGAAGTGAGGCTGGGCATTAGTACTTTTTTTTTAAAAAGATCATCAAATTTTAATAGATAGCCAGTATTTCAAACTGCAGTCCTAGAATCCTGATCTGATAGTCTCAGTGACTATTGATCACTTACTTTGCTATGTACTTTCACTAGATTTTATTTGGCCATTTTAAGATATGGGATATGATTAGCAATCATCATTCTCCCATTATTAGTCTTATCATATTCACCATAATAGATTGGTGCATCTCTTATTATCTGGAGCAAACATGAACTATACTACAATCATTATCATTTAGTTATAATAATTATGAATAATTGCTGTCATTAAAGAATTATAAATTGATAATAGTTTGAGAAGTTTAGACTGTTGCTCTAAGTATTGATACCACCATAAATTAGCATTAGCTACGTAATAAATCATTAGCTACATAATAAATCAATGTCTATATAAAACATTTATATAGACATAATTTTCAAACTATTTAATAATAATCTACATGAGACCTGGTAAGTGGCATAATTTCTGTTTTCCAGATGGGAAAGTTTTACAGACAAAATTCACCATTTGTATTAACTTATTTGTCTCAATCAATGATATCTGAGCATGGAACTGCAAAATTTCACCCCCCCTTTCATAACCTAACTCCTGTTTCTTTAGTGTCCAAAGTAAAATTTTGATCATTATAACTATAGCAGTTTTCCAGAGACTAGATTGTAAGTAAACCCAGAGCTCATGGGTAAGGAAGGACAGCTCATGAAAACAGTCAGTATTAAAGGGTAAGAATAAGTGCAAGAATATCTCTTGGTTGTCCAAACTAAGTTAAGGTGACTAAAAGGCACCAAATATCTAAAGGAGGGAGAAAGGGCAGGAGAGAGAGAGAGAGAGAGAGAGAGAGAAAGAGAGAGAGAGAAAAAGAGAGAGTCTGACTGGGAGGGTAGGTTGGGTCAGGAAATGTACTCTGGTGAAGGGACGGGTGATAGAACATTATACGACTGAAACCCAATCGTGAACAACTTTGTAACTGTGTATTATGATGATTCAATTAAACAATGCACAAGAGATTGCTGGTGATTCTAACGTGTGGAAATCTTTTTAAGTTATTCTGAAACATTATATATTACTTTTCCATTGCTATTAAACAAGGTTCAATACTTGTTGACTGGTCTTTAGGTCTACCTTTACTAACTTCAAGTCAAATAGTTGATCCAACTTCTGGATCTCCTGAAAATAGATCTAGAAGTGGTTCTTCTTGTTCCAGCTCCTGCGGCTATTGCCTTTAAGAAGGTCTCCCTTCCCTCCAATCACTTGTATCACTTGTCTTCCCGCTGTTCATTGATTTGCTCGAGCGGGCACCAGTAATGTCTCCATTCATCCTCACCTGTGCTAGTGTAGCCCTGCTTTCTCCAGGAACACGAACAGCCTCAAACCATTACTTCAGGTCATGGGAAGAAGGTCTATAATTGTTACTGGTTTTTGGCATATCAAATACAACACGGGTAGCTTGCCAGGCTCTGCTGTGCGGGGGTTCTTCCCTCCAAATCAGGTTAAATTTTTCATTCCCTATTATCAGCACCCACAGCACCCTAAAAACCCTCTTATGTAACCATTAATGTAAGTAAGTATTTAATGCCAATTTTTCTTAAAAGTGGTCTTGTGAGAAGGGGGAGAGAGAGAAAGAAAGAGAGAGAGAGAGAGAAGAGGCTAAGTGCCTGCCATAGAGGTAGGCTGGGAGAGGGAAGGGAATCAGGGGACATTGGTGATGGGAAGTTGGCACTGGTGGAGGGATGGGTGCTGGAACTCTGTCTGACTGTAACCCAACAATGAACAGTTTTGTAATTGTATATCTCATGGTAGTATAATAATAATTAAAAGATTGGGAGCCATGTAAAAAAAGTGGTCTTTGTTCTTATATCACAATGATCTTATATATACAATGATCTCGTATATATAATGATCTTATATATAATGTATATACAATAATCTTATATCCCACTGTCCTTGGCATATATTATCAATATGTTGATAAATGAATAATGTTGCTCTCCCCTGTTTTTATTACATCAGGTGCTTATGAAGAGTCACAAGAGATCTTTATTGTCCTGTAGAAGAGGGTAATTATTGTAACATATGAAAACATATTCCCTAAAAAAAGACTTACTCTACATGGTGAGATAATTTGCTAGAGCCTTATCTCAGCAGAGAGAGGATAGTCCATCATCACTGCCCAGACCCTGACCCCATCTTTACTCACTTAAAGGGAAAAAGGGACGCTAGAAGAAGCAAAAAGTGAAGGTCACAGTCCAGAGAGGACCTCTAAAAGACTGAGATTTAATCATACCACCATAGGCTGCTTCCTTTCTCTATACCTTGTCACAGTCTTGTCAATGGAAAAAATGGACTAAACAGAAAAGCAAGCATTAGGACTAGACTCTGAGACAACTAGACTCAGGTGTTGGAGTACTCAAGTACAGAATTTAATAGTTATGATTTATATCTAAACACCCTAATGGAAAAATTGGCCTTTGCAAGAACATATGGATAGTGTATGCAGAGGCGTCGGTGGCGTTGGTGTCCTTGTCAACACGAACATGGCCGTCAACATTGATTCATTTGAATGCCTAACAAACCGAATACACTTGAAGAGATGTGGCCCACTGCCAGCAATTTCTATGATCATTTTCTACGCACCAACATCCACATACAAAGAAGATGAAACTGAGAAATTCTACATGGAACTGGAGGAGTTCTATAAAAAGATCACACCTTCTACAAGATCATAGTTGGTGATTTTAATGCCAAGATAGGACCAAGAAGATCGGCTGAAGAACTCCACATCGGGACCCATGGCCTAGAACGGGACGAACAGGGTGAGAGACTATCTGAGTTCATCATGTCCACCAAGACCATTCATGGCAACTCACAGTTCCAGAAGGCTGAAGCGAAACGTTGGACATGGGAATCTCCTGGTGGACAGTTCCACAATGAAATTGATCACATCATCTTCAATCGACGGTTTTGTCTGACTGATGTTGCTGTCCTCCCCCAAATTCCAAACAGGATCAGACCACCATTTCCTTCGTGCAAAATTCTACTTCCCACAACGGGGAGAAAAGGCTGCAAAGTTTAAGAAGAGAACTCCCAGAACGACCACCAACTGGGAACTTTTTGGCACCATTACAGCAACATGGGAAGATACCATCATTGACGACATCGATGAAGAATACAACCGACTGGTTCAGCACCTCCATGATTGTGCGAAGAATGCCGAGAGAGAGAAAGACACAAAAGGACGCTTGTCTTCAGAAACTCTTGGGCCCATTCGCCAACGTGGCAGGGCATGAGCCTCAGGAGACCAAATGCTAACTTCCAAGCTTGCTAAACGGTGCAGAGAAGGGATAAAAGACCTCAAAGACAGAAGAGCAGAAATACTGGAAGATGCAGCAGAAACCGGGAAAAGCATTCGCACCGCCAGCCTGTCCTTCACCAACTATAAGACCAAGATGACTGCCCTCCGACGCCCTGATGGATCTATCACATCTTCCAGAAAGGCAATGGAGAAGATTATCCAGGACTTCTACTCAAATCTCTTTGATAGCCACATCCACCTGCCCACATACCAA
Organism: Cryptotis parvus; assembly: GCA_021461705.1. NCBI lineage: Eukaryota > Metazoa > Chordata > Mammalia > Eulipotyphla > Soricidae > Cryptotis > Cryptotis parvus. The sequence goes on along the minus strand of JAJIBD010004696.1, from coordinate 66,296 downwards.
ATTCCACAGGATGGATATGTCATTCCCAACGTTCTCCCTTCTGAAATCCGACATGCAATCTAGACGGTAAAGAAGGGAACAGCACCAGACCCAGACAAAGTCAGACCCGAACACCTGAAGAATCTGCCGTCGGTACTCATCAATACACTAGCTCGGCTCTTCACACGATACCTGTACGAATGCAAGGTGCCTTCCCAATGGAAAACCAGCAGGACAGTTCTACTGTTCAAGAAGGGAGACATTCATGACATTGGCAACTATCGCCCCATCTGCCTGTTGTCTGTCCTCTACAAGCTGTTTACATGAGTCATCCTGAACAGGATTAGCAGAACACTAGATGAAGGACAAACATGCGAGCAAGTAGGCTTCTGGAAAGGATTCAGCACAATCGACCATATCCACACAGTAACCAAGCTCATTGAGGTTTGTAGGGAGTACAAGATGCCACTCTGTCTCACGTTCATTGATTTACAGAAAGCCTTTGATTCTGTGGAGACTGAAGCTGTCATCGAAGCCCTAGCCAAACAGGGTGTTCAAACCCAATACATCAAGATCCTTCTTGAGCTTTATTACGGATTCACCACCAGGATCTCACCATTCTACAAAGAAGTGATCATTAATGTGAAAAGAGGGGTTCGACAGGGTGATACCATTTCACCAAAACTCTTCAGCGCCACCCTTGAGAACATCATGCAACAATTAGAATGGGAAGGAATGGGAGTGAAGATAGATGGTGGGCAACTACACCACCTCCGCCGCTGATGACATTGTTCTAATAACACCAAACATTAGCCAAATGGCACAAATGCTGGCTGACTTCCACCGAGAATGTGGAAAGATAGGTCTACAGCTGAATCTAAAGAAAACTATGTTCATGAAAAATGAACTAGTTCCAGAGGCCCCATTCACTCTCAATCGAACAAACATCTCTGAATGCAACAGTTATGTGTACCTAGGTCGAGAAATCAACATGATGAACGACCTAAAACCTGAGCTGCATAGGAGGAAGAGAGCGGCATGGAATGCCTTCAAAGGCATAGAAGAAATAGCTAAAAGGACAAAGAACCTCCAGCTCTGGGCACATCTCTTTGACTCCACTGTTATCCCTGTATTAACATACGCCTCAGAGACCTGGGCCCTACGAAAGCAGGATGAGAATGCTATTCGGGTCTCCCAGAGAGGAATCGAAAGAGCTATGCTTGGAATATCACGCCTCACTCAAGTGAGAGAAGGAATCCGGAGTTCTGACCTCCGTCGCTATTCCAGAATCAGGGACGCTGTCTCGTTTGCCAAGGCATCAAAAATCAGATGGGCCGGACATGTAATGCAATTTGTTGACGACTGCTGGACTAGAGCCATTACCGACTGGATCCCAAGGGATGTCAAAAGATGGCGTGGCTGTCCACCTACAAGATGGTCAGACTTCCTTGTCAAGACCCTGAAGGAACGATTTGAGGCTCTTCATATTCCTGAATCAACCAGATGCCATTGAACTACATTGGCACGTGATATGGTCCAATGGAAATGTTACTGGCGCCCACTCGAGCAAATAGATGAATAACGGGATTCAAGTGCTCAAGTGCTCAGGTGAAGTGATGCAGAGAAATGGAAATTCTAGAAAGAAATCAATATTTCTTTGATAAAATCAATAGATTTACTAAAAATAGAAAACATTATAACTGAAAAGAAAAATATACTGAATATATATTGTTGCTAGTTTCAAAAACTTTAATAAAGGAAAAAAGACACTTCTGAAAATGTCACACAAATGAAAGTTAAAAAAAGTGATATCACGATCACGATCTTCCCGTTGATCATCTATTTGCTAGAGCGGGCACCAGTAATATCTCCATATGTCCTGTCTCATGCCAGTAGAGCCAAGGGCATCGGCCTGCTACAGGAACATAAAGAGCCTCAAACCATTATATTAGGTCATGGGAATGATCCAATATAATTGTTACTGGAATTTGGCATATCATATACAACACGAGAAGCTTGCCAGGCTTGTCGAGCGGGAGGCAAACTCTTTTAAACACCTCCAAATAAAGCATTTATTGATGAACCGCGCGCGCAAGCGGCCGCGCGAGCCGGGCTGTGATGGGCTGGTCTGCTGGGTGGAGTTCTGACGAGAGGGAAGTCCAGAAGTGGAAAATGGCGGCGCCCGTGGAGTGAGGAGGAGCGGTGGTCTGGTTTGTTGTGAGGCTCTGCCAAGGTGGTGGGCCAGGGCTAGAACCCGCCATGCCTCCCGACTGCCTCATGAACGGCTGTGCACAGGGAGAGCAAGGAACAGCTCTGCCCCATGTGTGAAAGTCTCTGGACCCGCATACCTGGGCCGGATTGAGGAAAAAGCTGCGGCAGGGTGGGTGTCGGTGATCCGGGCTGTGATGGGCTGGTCTGCTGGGTGGAGTTCTGACGAGAGGGAAGTCCAGAAGTGGAAAATGGCGGCGCCCGTGGAGTGAGGGAGCGGTGGTCTGGTTTGTTGTGAGGCTCTGCCAAGGTGGTGGGCCAGGGCTAGAACCCGCCATGCCTCCCGACTGCCTCATGAACGGCTGTGCACAGGGAGAGCAAGGAACAGCTCTCCCCATGTGTGAAAGTCTCTGGACCCGCACACCTGGGCCGGATTGAGGAAAAAAAAAAAAAAGTGATATTCAAGAAACAAAACTCTTTCTCTGTCAAAAGTAGAGTCCTTATCAGTAGACCTTGCAAGGCTGGAAAAAAACATCACTGATCCTGAAGACAGGCCAATAGAAATTTTCCCAAACTAAAAAGATAAATAAACAATGGATTCCTGCCCCTAAAGCTACAAAAAAAACCCTCAAATGTAACCAATTTTCTAAGAACTGTAGGTAAAATTTCAAACGCACAACATGTATAATTGCAACAACAGTAGAAAGAGCAGAAGAAATGTCTGAAGTACTAATGGCAAAAAATATTTTTTAAAACTATTGGAAAATACAAAGAAAAGAATCAGGAAACTGAGAAAATGACTAACAACATTTGTTTAACACTTTATATTTAAATTGCAGAATGCTGAAAGCAAACAAAAGATTTTGAAGTAATATTTGCTTCAAAGAGTATGGACTTGTGTTTAGGGAGTTATTGGGGAAAATGAATTTTTTCCTTGTTTCATACAGAATCTATTTTGAATCTAACAATATCTTAACCAAATTGGGTATACAGCAAGTCTTTGAATGCCATTATTTCATTCAACCTAGTTTTGTTATAACATCGATGAGAAGAATATGAATCTGACACACAAGGTATGGAATGATGCTATTTATGTCTGATCTTATATTGCCTCGTAACTTATCTTTTCCTCTGATAACTGCCCATTTGAAAGTCTGGATTTATGCAATGGTTTCAGATATGACTCTTAGCCCTGTCTAATTGCAGACATTATCTAGTCCCAAGAATGAAGAGTCAATAGAAATCCAGGCTCTAAGCTGCCAGAAATGAGCAAATTCCCCCAAGGTTGCAGCACTTACTTATCTATATAATTCTGGATTGTTCTATGTGCCCAGTACAGAAAGGCATATTGGTTTGAATTGTATTAGAGACATGAGTTTTGTTCTATGTAACTTTTTGAAGTGTCACAGGGGAGCCAAGGCTAATGGTAAGGATTCAACTTGGCGCAAGAAAACCGCCTTCAAATAAAGTGAGCTGTTTCATGAGGTTGTGAACTTCCTGATGAGCAGAAGGATTCAATGATAGGTTAGGCAACCATCCTTTGGGGGCTGAGGTAAGGGGACTTAGAGATGCAGGGGGTGGTCGGATTGCTCAAATGTGCTGTCACTCCCTCCTGCTTGCATGAGGAAGATTTCTGTGTCAGAATCAAAGCTATGATGTACCCAGGAAGAAGTTTCATTTCTCTTCCTGGCTATCTGAAATTTAAAATATCGTTTCGCTAGGTCTATTGCAGACTCTTTAGCAGGCTTTGCAGAAAATGTGTTGCCTTTGTTGCTGTTCATGGGATTTCCTCTCTGCACCCTGTTGGGTGACCATGGTTTGTCTTGGCCAAATCACTGTCCAGGAGGACGTAGACTGGTGACAGGATGAATGAACTGCAGGTGTTAGGAGGAGTCCAGACAGAGACAGAAAAAAAATATCCTTGTTCCTACAGGAGCGATCGCTGAAAAATAGCTCTTTCTCCAAATATTCTTCTGGTGGCACGGACCTGTTGGTGCTATGGTTTAAGATCACTTAGCAACTCAAAGCATGGTTTCTTGGGTTATAAAATCATCAGTGAGCTAAAATTCAATGAGTTTGGCCAGGAGGGATTATATATTAACGCTGCTACCAGGGCAATTCCTGCAAAGTGGTTTTCCAGAGTGCTTGTGTTCTTGCCTGCCCGTTCTCCCTCAGGGGTATTGGGGCTAGCTCCTGACAGGTGAATGCTTTGTGTCCTTTATCAATTGCCCATGGAGAAACTGGGTGAAAAGCGTTCCCACTCTCATGCTTGGTGTAGTAAGGAGAGGGGGACGGGCCCTCCAAACAAGGACCAAGTGTTTATACAAGGAGAGCAGTAAAACGCACTTGCCAGTCGCAGGAGTTGCCTTCTCAGAGCTTGGTATGAGGCAGTGGGACTCTTCTGTTAGGGTGCTGAGGGCTCTGGACAGATCCCACACAGAAATAGGTCCATGACGAGAGGTCAATTCAGGTGTACATTAGAAGGACTGTCCTGTGTTAGTGCGTGTTAGTGTTCAGGTTTACATAGGATAGAACATAAACATTGAGTTTATTCTGGCTCAGCAAGCACAGAGAGTGGGCCAGCGACCTGGAGAAGTTAGTGATGAGCGCTCAGTGCGCATCCTCTCAGCAGTGGGGAAGTTAGCGATGAGCTCTCAATGCAATTCCCATGTATGAAGAGACTGGAGAAGTGGGATATGAGCTCTCGGTGCGATTCCCCCTTAATAGTTACTTTTCTTGTTCTCACCCTTTTACAGCAGTTTCTTGAGGGAAGAGTTAGAGCAGAGGCCCACTAACTCAGAGATAAATTTTGGTAGCTTTTTTTTTTTTTTGTGTTTTTGGGTCACACCCAGCAATGCTCAGGGGTGACTCCTGACTCTGCACTCAGGAATTACTACTGGCATTCGGCGGATGCTGGGGATTCAACTCAGGTTGGTCACTTGCAAGGTAAACACCCTACCCTCTGTACTGTAAATACTACCAGTGTTTGCTCTGGCCTCACTCACCTGTAGCATTTTGAAGCATGTCTTTCCAGGTTTTTTTTTAACTCTTGTTTCATCTTTTATATTTTCGTTTTTAGGTCACTTCCAGTAGTGCTCAGGACTTGTTTCTGGCTCTGTGTTCAGGGATTAATTCTGGTGGGTTTTGGGGACCATATAGGTGTTGAGAACCTAACCTGGGTCAGCTGTGTGTCAATTGCTTTACTCACTGTACTAATGCTCTGTCCCCTCTCTCTCTGTTTCCTTTTACAGGAAAACAATCATACTCTGATCATTTGCTTTTCTCACTTAGAGTAATTCAATCTTGAGAGATACTTTAATGAGGAACTATAATATTTCTGACTCTATTGTAGGCACTGGAGGTATAGCTGATAATCAATGAGCTTGCTCCATGGAGCCCAAGTATCTGTAAGCTTTTTGTCCATAGATCTGTTAGAACTACATTTTTAGGAACCACTTACTATTCCATGACTACAGATGGGTTTTGTACACATTGTTGGAAATCCAAACAGTTCACTGTTGGAGTACAGGTTTAGCTATTCTGGGAGTTTTGTTGTTTTGCCCACTCTCAGCTTAATCTATTTAAGCCAAAGTTTATTCTAATGAGCCCTATCTTCTATGTAAACACTGCTAGAGGGTGTGGCAGTTACAGGAGTCACCTTGACTCTGAATAACTTCTGACTTATACATCTACTGAGACTTCTATGTTTTCTAGATTGGGCACAGCTCCTCTTTATACCCACTGCACCCATTGTGGGACAGTTAGAATTTACCAGGAGACTACCACCCTGGCTACATTGAGACTATAGGAAAACTATAGGAAGCATACTAATTTGCTCTAAGCACGCGAGTGTGACCCTTTCAGTACATGAGAACTAGATACTCAGAATCACCCTGGTGCAGATAATAATGACCTTATGGGTACCATCTAGATTACATGAAGCTCATGAAATTAAGATGTATTACTTTATATCAGCCCTTTCTCTCTCCAGTGTTTTAAATAAGAGATAATCTTGGGATTAGTCCTTGGCTTAACCTTTGTTTATACCTGCAATAGGGTGTGGCACTACACTATGTTTAGAGTTCTTTGTTGACACGACCCTCCCTGGATTACTTTGGTGTATATAAGGGGACTGATTTGAGGCCCCTTTGGCCTTTAGCTTTCGGCTTTTGGCTCCTGTGGCTTTTGGCTCCTCGACCTTTTGCTTTTGGCATTTTGCTCTTTGGCCTTTTGCTCCTTCTTTTGGGTAGGACTCAGCTCGGGTGAGATCCTCTCTTTTGGTGGGAGACTTAGACTCTTTTGTATGATTTAAGTTCGGACCAGAGCTAGAGTTTGTTCATTATATTGGAGTGCTGTGGAAGAGCTTTTGTACTATTAAAAGCCTTTTTGGAACTGCACCGAACTTGTGAGTTTTCATCTGTTCCCCCGGCATCCTCGGAGGTAGAAGAGAACTTCTGTCCCAACACTGTCGGGGACCCTGGCGGCGTTCCCTGACAGTTCACAACTTTTGGTGGTGGCATGTTTGTAGCTAATGTGCCTAAACATCTCTGTTAAGAGGTAAAGGCTGTAATGAAAACTTAATAACTTAAATACTCTCCTGGATTGGGGAAACAAATGTTTATTCTCTAGTGTGACCTGTGGACAGTTTGAACAAGTCACTTGGGCCCAGAAGATATTGCTTATGTGCCTAGCTGACTGGCTGGATAGGATAGGAAGGTCCCAGGTGGGTGTTCTCCAGATGACAGAGGTGGACAGCCTGGCAGCAACTTAGACCTTTGGGTCAGTTAAAGATTTACAAGGGGTTGAGGAATCTTCAGAGGCCCAGTTGCTTTCACTGTGTTTTTACGGAGCTAGGCATATTGTTTTATGATGCTTAGTTACTGAATCTAAAAAAAAAGGACTGGGGGACCTATACTGCACTGAGATTTGGACACAGACAACAGAAGGGCCAACTTTAAGAGCCCTTTAAAAACTGAGGTCTGTGCAATAGAGAGACTCAAACCTGTGGCCTTGGATTATAAAATTATCTCCGTGCAGTGGAGAGGCAGGGAGGGAAGGAATGAAAATCAGGCCAGAGATGACATAAAGACAGTCATGGAGGGGCTGAGGATCTTTGGTGGTGGTGGGGAGCAGGAACTGAGTCCATCAATACTATTAACTTTGATATTATTGTAACCCCATTTCCTAAACTATGTAAAAAAAATCAAGCCCTTGTGAGAAGAATGGGAGACAAGTCTAGACAAAGGAGCAGATATCAGGGATTACAGAGTGTTATCACGGGCACCCTAATTTGTACCATGGAGTTCATGAAGCTTCAGCTTCTCTGTTTCGCTCTGTTGTCACTTGAGATAGTGTGTCTCTCCTTCCTTGGCTGGAAAGTTCCTTCCTGTTCAGCTATATGAGCCCAATATATTACAATACCCTTAAACTGGGACCGAAGAGGTAGCACAGCAGGTAGGGTGTTTGCCTTGCACGCAGCCAACCTGGGTTCAATCCCCACCATCCCATATGGTCCCCTGAGTAACGCCAGAAGTAATTTCTGAATAAAGAGCCAGGAGTAACCCCTGAGCATTGCTGGGTGTTACCCAAAAAAGCAAAAAACAAAAAACAAAACAAAAAAACCTTAAACACTCTTCTTTATTTTCACCCCCTTTTCACCAGACTCCGTCCAACAGTCTCTTGACTCCGGTGTTCCAGCCCTGATTCTTGTTTCCTCAAAGAGCTGCAGTGGTGTTCATGGCACTCAGTGCATACTTTTTGCTCCAGTTTACTTCCTACAGAATGACTTAAGTCATCTTTGTGGCATGGATGTTTCATCTTATTACCATGGAGTGAAAAAACTTCCTGTTTGCTACATGGTGAAATAAAATCTCTTTGAGTCTTATGAGGCCTGGGAGCTCCCCTGGCCCACCTGATTAGTGCTGTCTGCAGTGCAACCTGCATGTTTTCCAGCTGTGAATCGGTATGTTCACAGACATATCCAAGCAAGCCACTGAGTCCTTCACATTCTCTTCTTTCCTGCTTGGGCTGATTTCTCCCTCTTTGTTCTCCCTCTTTGTTCCGTGATCTGTCCTGCTCCTGTCACAGCCACATCTCCTTTCTGTGCCCTTGGGTGTGGTAACAAGCTTCGTATTGTAACGTGAAGTATTGCTCATTTACTTCTCTTATTAGCCTGTGAACTACTGGGGATGAAGGCAGCGTTTATTCACTTTCGTATTTCCTTGCAATGACTGAAATATGATGCTTACCAAATTGTAAATATGGGAGTAATTATATCCCTGAGTGTTGGGGAACGCCGCCGGGTCCCCGACAGTGTCAGGACAGAGGTTGTCTTCTACCTCCGAGGACGCCGGGAGAACAGATGAAAACTCACGAGTCTGGTGCAGTTCCAAAAATGGCTTTTAATAGTACAAAAGCTCTTCCACAGCAATCCAATATAATGAACAAACTCTAGCTCTGGTCCGAACTTAGACCATACAAAAGAGCCTAAGTCTCCCACCAAAGAGAGAGGGATGTCACCCAAGCTGAGTCCTACCCAGAAGGAGCAAAAGGCCAAAGAGCAAAAGGCCAAAGCCAAAAGCCAAAAGCCGCAGGAGCCAAAAGCTGAAGGCTGAGGAACCAAAAGGCAAAAGGTGAAGGGGCCTCAAGTCAGCCCCCTTATATACACCAAAGTAATCCAATCGGAGGTTGTCATGCCAACAAAGAACCCTAAACAGAGTGTAGTGCCACACCCTATTGCAGGTATAAACAAAGGTTACACCAAGGGACTAATCCCGAGATTATCTCTTATGTAAAACACTGGAGAGAGGGGGGCTGATATAAAGTAATACATTTTAACTTCATGAGCTTCATGTAATCTAGATGGTACCCACAAGGTCCTTCTTATTATTATCTGCACCAGGGTGATTCTGAGTATCTTGTTCTCATGTACTGAAAGGGTCATACTCGCCTGCTTAGAGCAAACTAGTATGATCCTTCCTATAGTCTTCCTTTAGTCTCAGCGTAGCCAGGGTGGTAGTCTCCTGGTAAATTCTAACTGTCCCACGTTGGGTATAAAGAGGAGCTGTGCCCAATCTAGAAAACATAGAAGTCTTAGTAGATGTATAAGTCAGAAGTTATTCAGTCAAGGTGACTTCTGTAACTGCCACACCCTCTAGAAGTGTTTACATAGAAGAGAGATCTCATTAGAATGAACCTTGGCTTAAATAAGATTAAGCTGGGAGTGAGCAAATGGCTTAAATAAAATTAAGCTGGGAGTGAGCAAAACAACAAAACTCCCAGATTAGCTAAACATGTCCTCCAACACCTGAGTGCAGAAGAATGTGTTCTTTGATGAAGGCCTAACCATCTAGAACAGGTTCCATTCTTTGGTTCGGACTTTTATTTTAAGACACTTTCTAATGATTTTTGTTGTGAAGACAATTGATTCTGTTACATAAGAGGTGTTTATTAGATAGGGCTGTTTCTCACATATGGTCTATTCCACATGTTCAAAATTACACTAGGACACGTGATTTGATACTGCAAACAGACAAAGACACACAAATACAGATTCTTTAGTTGTTGAGTGGTAAATTCAAACCTGGGGTTCTGTGACTGCAGGCTTTTTTCTTTATTTATGCACCATGATTTACAAAGTACAAAGTTTTCCACAATACAGTTGTTTTTGTGGAATATTTTTTAAATTCATTTTATTTTATTTTTTTAAACAATTAAAAAATGTTCATGTTTGGGTTTCGGTCATACAGTGTTCCAGCACCCATCCCTCCACCAGTGCCCATTTCCCACCACCAATGTCCCCAATTCCCTCACCCCTCCTCTAGCCTGCCTCCGTGGCAGGTTCTCCATCTCTTTTCTCTTTTTCTCTTTCTCTCTTTCTCTCTTCTTTCTCTTACTTATTGTGGATTGTAATATATATACTTAGAGACTATCATGTGTATCTTTTTCCTGTATTTAATGCTAAGTTCTATGTGGTAATAGAATTTCGACAATTGTTGGCACACTATTCCCTTCTCTGTCTTACCTAACCTCTGCTCCCACACGTTTGTGGTAATTTTCACCCTTGACAAGACCTCCTGATCCACGTTTCGCCTGACCTTGGATATTGGTATCATAATATGTATATATATTATATATGGATATATATGGATATATAGATGGATATATTTATAGATGGATATATATATATATATATATATATATATATTTATGTCCTACAAATAAATGCAGTCATTCTATATCTGTCTCTCTCCTTCTGGCTAATTTCACTCATCATGATCCTCTCTATGTTGTTAGATTAATCATTCAACACCAATCCCACCACCAGTGTATCCCCACCACCAAAGACCCTCATTTCCCATTCACCCCCTTCCCTATGTCTGCTCCCTTAGCGGGCACTAATTATACTGACCATTACAGCCCATATGGGAACGGTATTGTTAAAGTCATGGCTTTTCCTGGGTTGTTACTTGTGAATCTGACCAATCTCTGTTCTTGCATTCACTCTCTGAGTTTCTAGAACCTAGTGGGTTTCGACTAGCCAACCCCAAACTCACCACCACTGCACCTACAGACAACACTTAGTTCAAATTTTTCTCCACCCCTGTTTGAGCTCGGTTCTAAGCATACATTAAATAATCTATTCTATGATGATTTTTAGAGCTAATTCTCTAAATACAGTCGAGGAAGATAAGTCTGAGGAGATTACTAAATCTCCATTGTGCCATTTGAGCCCACTTTATAAGAAATTATTGATATGTTCCTACAGACCAGACATCGTGACCACACCCTTGTGATTATAGGCCCCAAACTTAATTCTATAAAATGTGATGGGATACCTGGTACATCAGTGTATCTGGCTTTGAGATATCTGCATCTGTACGCCACATGAAGAGCCGGCAGCAGCTCTGCTATGATTCTGGATCCTGGCTGACAGCACCAGAAACAGTTTGTAGGTGGGCCAACAGGACCTTCTTTTTTTTTTGAGGTTTTTTTTTAAGTATTTTATTATACCACCGTGAGATATACAAATAAAAATATATACAATTAAAAAGTTCATGTTTGGGTTTTGGTCATACAGTGTTCCAGCACCCGTCCCTCCACCAGTGCCCATCTCCCACCATCAACGTCCCCGGTTCCCTCCCCCTTCCCCAGCCCCCTCCATGGCAGGTTCTTTATTTCTTTCCCTTTCTCTCTCTTTCTCTTTTCCTTCCCTTCCAGACTATGGATTACAGAACATACATTAAAAGGTTGGCATGTGTATCCTTTTGCCTCTATTTAATGCTCAGTTCTAGGTTGACATTAGTACCCTTGACAATTATTAGCACCCTGTTCCATTTTCTGTCTTACCTAACCTCTGACTCCCACACGTTTGTGATAATTTCCACCTTTGACAAAACCTCCTGATATAGGTTTCACTTGACCTTGGATATTGGTATCATAATATGTACATATATATTTATGCCATGCAAATAAATGCAGTCATTCTGTATCTGTCTCTCTCCTTCTGGCTAATTTCGCTCAACATAATCTTCTCCATGTCCATCCATTTATAGGCAAATTTTATAATTTCATTTTTCCTAACAGCTGCATAGTATTCCATTGTGTAGATGTACCAAAGCTTCTTTATCCAGTCATCGATTTTAGGGCACTCTGGTTGCTTCCAGATTCTGGCTATTGTGAATAATGCTGCTATGAGCATAAAAGTAGGGATGGTGTTTCCGCTGCGTATTTTTGGCTTCCCAGAGTAGATTCCCAGGAGTGGTATGGCTGGGTCAAATGGGAGTTCAATTTCTAGTCTTTGGAGGAAAGTCCATATTGTTTTCCAGAAAGGCTGTACCAGCTGGCATTCCCACCAACAATGGATGAGTGTCCCCTTCTCCCCCACATCCACGCCCAGCACTTGTTGTTCTTGCTCTTTTGAATATGTGCCAGTCTCCCACAGGACTTCTTGAGGGGACCGAGGTGGAGGAAGGGGCCCCAACTTCAGCTCCAAGGAAGCCTAGTGAGTTTAGTCATGGCCAGCACCCGCATACCTGGTCTTGAAATCGGCTTCCCTCTCTGGGTGGGGTCCTGACGAGCTGTGGAGTCCGGACCTTGAAAATGGCTGAGATTGTGGTGCCTGAGGTTTTTGGGCTTCTGAGGCTCTATTGGGGTGGCAGGCCAAGAACCAAAACCTGCTCTCACCCAGGACACCCCATCAGCCTACCAGGGGAGAGCCAGTAGCAGCTCTGCCGGTGTGTGTCTCTGGACCATGGGCCAACAGCACCAGAGGCTGTGACTGAAGATTAAGCTCTTGACTCAGTACATTCTGTATTCCTCTATAAGCTAATTCCTGTGATGTTCATATTTTGGATCAAAGGAAGGGAGTCATAAAAAAGAAGAGAAAATATGGAATAGAAAAACAAAAGCAAGCAAAAGAAGTAACTTTTCAAAGACTATGTGTTAATTAAAAATTTTAAAATTGCTTTTTAGTATCATTTTTCTTGTTAGTTAAAGATCTCAATATCAGACCTGAATCCATAAAGTATGTTGAAGAAAATATAGGAAAAACCTTCCACAACATTGAAGCTGAAGACATCTTCAAAGGTGAAACACCATTAACAAAGCAGCTAGAAGAAAATATAAACATATGGGACTACATGAAACTGAAGAGCTTCTGCACCTCGAAAGAAACAGTGACCAAGATAGAAAGACAGTCCACAGAATGGGAAAGAATATTCACCCAATACCCATCTGATAAGGGGTTAATATCCAGGATATATCAGGCACAGGTACAGCTATATAAGGAAAAAATAGCCAACCCCATTAGAAAATGGGGAGAAGAGATGAACAGAAACTTTGACAAGGAAGAAATTCGAATGGCCAAAAGACATATGAAAAAATGCTCATCATCACTAATCATCAGAGAGATGCAAATCAAAACAACAATGAGATATCACCTCACACCACAGAGACTGGCCCATATCCAAAAGGGTAAAAACAACAAGTGCTGGTGTGGATGCTGGGAAAAGGGGACTCTCATACATTGTTGGTGGGAATGTTGACTTGTACAACCTTTCTGAAAACAATATGGACATTCCTCCAAAGACTAGAAATTGAGCTCCCCATTTGACCTAGCCATACCACTCCATGGGAATATACCCTGGGAAGCCAAAAACACACAGCGGAAACACAATCCACACTTTTATTTTCATAGCAGCACTATTTACAATAGCCAGAACCTGGAAACAACCAGTATGCCCGAGAACTGATGACTGGATAAAGAAACTGTGGTACATCTACACAATGAAATACTATGCAGCTGTTAGGAAAAATGAAGTTATTTGCCTATAAATGGATGGACATGGAAAGGATCATGTTGAGTGAAATTAGTCAGAAGGAAGGAGAGAGACATAGAATGACTGCATTTATTTGCATAACATAAATATACCAGGTGATCTTACCAAAAGTGGAAATTACCACAAGCGTGTGGGAGTCAAGGTTAGGTAAGATAGAGAAGGGAACATCTGTGAATAAATGTCGAAAGGGCTGATACCAACATAGAACTGAGCATTAAATACAGGCAAAAAAATGCACATGATGGCTTCTAAGTGTATGTAGTGCAACCCACAATGTGTAGGAGAAGAAAGAGACAGAGAGAGGGAGAGAGAGAGAGGAGATAAAGAACCTGCCATTTAGGCAGGCCATGGGAGGGAGGAGGGAACTGGGGACATGGGTGGTGGGAGAAGGGCACTGGTGGAGGGCGGGTTGCTGGAACACTATGTGACTGAAACCTCTAAACGTGAACAACGTTGTAATTGTATATCTCACGGTGGTATAATAAAATGTTTAAAAAATAAAATAAAGGCAAAAATATGAATAATATTTTTCTGATAAGAAAGTTGTGAAGATTAAGTAGGATAATATATTAATATAGTAATCTCTCCTGGTGGCATACTCTTGTAGTCACCTCTGATCACCAGCATTTATTAATGAACTGCACAGCTGCAAGCTGCCACGCTGAGCCGGGCTGCGATCAGCAATTCTGCTGGGTGGAGTTCTGACGGAGGAGAGTCTGCATGTGGAAAAATGGTGGCCCTCATGGAGTGGGGGGTCCTGGCGAGCTACCCATGTCATATTTGATATGCCAAATACCAGTAACAATTATAGACATTATTCCCATGACCTGATGGAATGTTTTGAGGCTCTTTATGTTCCTGGAGCAAGCAGATGACCTTGGGCTCTACTAGCATGAGACAGGACATATGGAGATTTACTGGTGCCCGCTCGGAGCAAATCGATGATGAACGGGAAGACAGTGATACAGTGATACATTGAACTCCAGCAAATCAACGAATAATGGTATGTCAAGTGATCAAATGATCCCTTTGGCGTGGCCTTCTCCTTCTCATGGACAGTAACATTTAAAGTATCTAATTCTTCCTATTGAGGAGCCTCCAGAGTTTGGAAGAGAGACTGGCACCAGCAGTAGCTAGGGAAGACTCTTCCCATTAAGGAACAAGGTCTAAATTTGCCACGTGGTTGCAACTCATGCTCTGAAATAGTTTTTCCCTGCTCCACTGGCTCCTACCCCGCCATCCAATGCATGACTTCTGTGTTTGGCTCTGAGGGAAGCAGCCACTCCGTGTTCTAGTCATGCTGACAGTCATGTAGGATATTGGTGAGGCAGCTAGTGGCTGTCAGTCTCCATGATGTTCACACAAAAGGAGACACCACCTGGATGTTTTCTTGTCCACTCCTTGAAGTTTTACCATATCTGTTGTATTATGGACAAATTTTTAGATGTAAGGTTCTTTCTAAGAGTTAGATGAAGTTTGGGTTCTCTTGTTCCTGCCAGAAAGAGAAAAGAGCTATTATTACTCATGTTTGGTGAATCATACTCACTGAAGGGTTAATTCCTGACAGTTCTATGGAACATGTGGTGTTGGGTGGGTGCTAGCCATGCACACTAATGAAGTACTCACTTTGCTTTGTTTTGGCCTTTAGGTTATATTCAAGGACAAAGGACTATGAATAATGCCCTCAAGTTTACCCTCTTATAGGTCTAATTGTCTTTCTTTTTCTCCAGGATATTCATCTCAGTTCTAAGGAATTTTTATGAATTTTAATTATTAAGACATCCTGAATTTTAAAAATGAAGTATAGCATGCAAACAAAAGATTAACAGACCAATAAGGTGTAAAACCTCCAAAGTATAAGACCCATGAAACATAGAGATCAAGAGATAGAATATTCCTATACTCCCAGACTCTCTCACTCCCAGAAAACCATGTCCTAGATTAGTTTTGCCTGCTTTTGAACTTGGAGTTTTTCATTTTTGAGTCATCAACACATATTCTTTGATATCAAGCTTATTTTACTTATTGTGAGATCAGGGAGAGTCTTCCCTAATTATTATGCACCACTGTAATTTGTTCATTCTGTACATAGAAGCTTCTGGAAATTTATGTCATTCTACTACCATGTCTGTGCTGAGTCATGTTGGAGCTGCAGATAAAGGGAAAATCATTACCAATTACAACCTTTATTGAAAAATTAGACATTTTGTTAACCATTTGATTATGATTTATTGGAAAATATTGCATTAAGATATTATTTATCTAATTTTTTTAGTATGTCTTCAAATTTTGCTCCTGGGGTTAATGCTCCTAAAGTGAATGTTCCTGGAGTGAATGTTCCTTTGGTGAATGCATCACTTAATTCACTAAAGTTCCAGCCCTGTCTGCCATAGGTGCTCATGAGGTTTTGGCAAGTATGAATAGTATTGGCCTGAACTTTCATCTCTGTGTTTCTTTTTTGATTGTTTGGTCTTTGGATTACACTCAATGGTGCTCAGGACTTACTCCTAGATCTGTGCTCAATGATCACTCCTGGCAGGCACAGGATAGCATATGGTGTTGAACCCAGGTTGGTGCTGTGCAAGGCAGCACCCTACTCACTGTACAACACTTGATCTACCTCTCTGAATATCTTGGTGACTAAATGTATGCATTTATGTGAATTAGATACTTTAGGAATGAAGTTTCTACAATATTTTGATGAAAGGATTGAGGCCAGGATGAGCGGCTTTCCTTTTCCCTTTCATGGTCCAACCTTGCCACCCTAAGTTATTTGAGAACATATTAAGCCTTAGCCTGAGAGTGTGAATGTGTTTTTCAGTTGTGAAGTAACTAGACTTGAGGAAAGCAAGGCACTCTGATCATTGACAGGGGTGTCCGTTCCTGTGAGCCTGAGAGCCAATAACATGCCTAGTGAGCTTGCTGGAGAGCACAGGAACGTCCTCACAGGAGGTAATCACTCAGAAATAGGGTTCTCTGAGACTAGCAGTCCAGGCTGGTTATCTGTCAGTACTAAGAACTAAGTTGAGTGTTGGAGGACAGGTTTAGCTATTCTGGGAGTTTTGTTGTTTTGCCCACTCTCAGCTTAATCTATTTAAGTCAAGGTTCATTCTAATGAGACCTCTCTTCTATGTAAACACTGCTAGAGAGTGTGGCACTTACAGAAGTCGCCTTGATTGAATAACTTCTGACTTATACATCTACTAAGACTTCTATGTTTTCTAGATTGGGCACAGCTCCTCTTTATACCCACTGCACCCAGTGTGGGACAGTTAGAATTTACCAGGAGACTACCACCCTGGCTACGCTGAGACTATAGGAAGACTATAGGAAGGATCATACTAGTTTGCTCTAAGCAGACGAGTGTGACCCTTTCAGTACACAAGAACAAGATACTCAGAATCACCCTGGTGCAGATAATAATAAGAAGGACCTTGTGGGTACCATCTATATTAGATGAAGCTCATGAAGTTAAGATCTATTACTTTATACCAGGCCCCTCTCTCCAGTGTTTTCACTGTCTTCCCGTTCATCATCAATTTGCTCGAGGCGGCACCAGTAACATCTCCATATGACCTGTCTCATGCAAGTAGAGCCCAAGGGCACCTGCTTGCTCCAGGAACATAAAGAGCCTCAAAACCATTCCATCAGGTCATGGGAATGAGGTCTATAATTATTACTGGTATCTGGCATATCAAATACGACACGGTAGCTTGCCAGGCTCTGCCGTGCAGGTTCAGTGTTTTACATAAGAGATAATCTTGGTAGAAAGGATTAGACCTCGGCATAACCTTTGTTTATACCTGCAATAGGGTGTGGCACTACACTCTGTTTAGGGTTCTTTGTTGACAGGACTCTCCCGGTTGGATTACTTTGGTGTATATAAGGGGCTGACTTGAGGGCGCTTCACCTTTTGGCTTTTGGGTCTTTTAGCTTTCGGCTTTTGGCTCCTGTGGCTTTTGGCCCTCGGCCTCAGCTTTTGGCTTTTGGCTTTTTGCTCTTTGGCCTTTTGCTCCGACTTCTGGGTAGGACTCAGCTCGGGTGAGATCTTCTCTCTTTGGTGGGAGACTTAGGCTCTTTTGTATGGTCTAAGTTCGGACCAGAGCTAAAGTTTGTTCATTATATTGGAGTGCTGTGGAAGAGCTTTTTGTACTATTAAAAGCCATTTTTGGAACTGCACCGACTCATGAATTTTCATCTGTTCTCCTGGTGTCCTCGGAGGTAGAAGAGAACCTCTGTTCTGACACTGTCGGGGACCCTGGCGGCGTCCCCGACAGTTGAGTATCTTTTCAACATTTTATATCTTATGGTCTTTGTTTCATGACTGTCTGAAGGAACTTCCAATAAACTTTTTAAGAAATAATAATTTGATATACATAACCTTTTCCCTCTAGGTACTGTCTATTCAGATTTTCTACTCTTCTTGGGATAATATTTTCCTAGAAAGGGATAGATTTTTATTAAAATTTCTAAATGTATCAGTACAAATTAATTATATTCTTTAAAAAATACGCTTCTCTCTGTCATTAGAGCTCTTTCCCACTGCTGATAATTTATCTCTTTTTGATGTTGCATTTTTCCCCTTTCTCATTTTTTTTGCTTTTCTTGGGTCACACCCAGCAATGCTCAGGGGTTACTCCTGGCTCTGCACTCAGGAATTACTCCTGGCATGGCGTGGGGGACCATATAGTATGCCAGGGATCAAACCTGAGTCGGCAGCATGCAAGGCAAACGCCTTACCCACTGGACTATCCCTCCACCCCCTTCTCATTTTTTTATCTAATAAAAGACTGCAAAACCTGGCAATTATTCTTTTATTAGGGGATTTGTTATTTAAACATTTTTTAGCCAACCCAAATTTAGAAATTCAATTTGGTCAAGTGTCTCATTATTATTATTTTCCTTATAATGTCTTCCATTATTCTTAGTTTATTCTCAAATTTTATATTTGTGTTAACTCTATATGAATTACAGTTATATTAGCTGTATATTTCCTTGATTTAAGGTAAACATTTAAGTATTTTCCCATAAAAATTGCTAGATATCTTGAGCTTTAAATATATGGGGCTGAATTATTCACAATAGCCAGAATCTGGAAGCAACCAGAGTGCCCGAAAATCGACGACTGGATAAAGAAGCTTTGGTACATCTACACAATGGAATACTATGCAGCTGTTAGGAAAAATGAAGTCATAAAATTTGCCTATAAATGGATGGACATGGAGAAAAATTATGTTGAGCGAAATTAGCCAGAAGGAGAGAGACAGATATGGAATGACTGTATTTATTTGCATAACATAAATATATATGTACATATTATGATACCAATATCCAAGGTCAAGTGAAACATATATCAGGAGGTCTTGTCAAAGGTGGAAATTATCACAAACATGTGGGAGTCAGAGGCTAGGTAAGACAGAAAATGGAACAGTGTGCTAACAATTGTCGGGGGTACTAATGCCAACCTAGAACTGAGCATTAAATAGAGGCAAAAGGATACACATGACAACCCTTTAATGTATGTTCTGCAATCCATAGTCTGGAGGGGAAGGAAAAGAGAAAGAGAGAGAAAGGGAAAGAAATAAAGAACCTGCCATGGAGGAGGGCTGGGGGGGAGGGAGGGAACCGGGACATTGGTGTTGGGAGATGGGCACTGGTGGCGGGATGGGTGCTGGAACACTGTATGACCAAAACCCAAATATGAACTTTTTAATTGTATATCTTTGTAATTGTAAAAATAAAAAATTTAAAAAAAATATGGGGCTGAAAAAGGCATATGGAAAATGCTCATCATCACTAATCATCAGAGAGATGCAAATCAAAGCAGTAATGAGATAGCATCTCACACCACAGAGACTGGCACATATCCAAGAAAAGCAAGGACAACAAATGCTGGCTTGGATGTGGGGGAGAAAGGGACTCATCCATTGTTGGTGGGAATGTCAATCTGGTACAGCCTTTTTTGGAAAACAATATGGAAATTCCTCCAAAGACTAGACATTGAGCTCCACTTTGACCCAGCCATACCACTCCTAGGAATATACCCTTGGAAGCTAAAAACACACAGCAGAAACACCATCTTCACTTTTATTTTCATAGTAGCACTATTCACAATAGCCAGAACCTGGAAACAACAATAGTTTCCAAGAACTGGTGACTGGATAAAGAAAATTTGGTACATCTACACAATGGAATACTATGTAGCTGTGAGGAAAAATGAAGTCATGAAATTTGTCTAAAAGTGGATGGACTTGTGTCGGGAGCTCCGCCGGGGGTCCCCGACAGTGCCGGGAAGCGAAGTTCCCTTCTACCTCCGAAGCCGGTGAGGAATGGATGAAAACTCAGGAATCCGATGCAGTTTTAAAAGGCTTTACTTATCACAGGTTCAGGCATACAAATCAGCAGGAAAAGCCCGGTGCTTAGGATTCCAGGCTAGAACCCCAGTCACGTGTAGGCCAAGATGGCGGCCACCACGTGTAAAGGCCCTGTAAAAAGGAGAAGAAGACAAGACTCCCAAGAAGGGTGAACACTCAAAAAGAGAGAGCCCAAAAAGAAGCATGAGAGAGAGGAAACAGACCAGTTTTATACCCCTGCAACTCAGACCTTCCTCCCACTGTTATGGAAAGCAGGGAGGGTCAAATGCCCTTAGGTAATCCCTCCCTGCACCTCACCTAGGCCCTTTAGTATGCTAATGTTTTGAGCCAAGATCTGCCTGGAAATGCCTTTATAGGGTAGAGAAGGGGGTTTCTGAGATGGCATGTCTCTGTACCAAAGACTAATACTAATGCCAGTTAAATATTTCTCAAGCCTTCACAAGTCTCTTCTACTTCATTGTAGTTTTGTATTTTAATTGCCTTTGAGTATATCAGGGAGCCATGCTTATTTGCTTGGAAGCAAACAGCATTTCTCTCTGGTCTAATTACTTAGGGGTCCAACGTGGCCAGGCTAATATGCTGGTAAGATCTAGCTAGTCCATGATGATTGTGGTAGCATGGGAGAATATTTATACCTGCTAGTACAGCATACATGGTCAGATAAACTGCCACATTTAGACTACCCCCTTATCTACGAAGTGATTTGTAGGCGGCAATTCAGAACAGATGCAGCGGCCCTTAGAGGAGTCCTGCAACAGACTTGGAGAGAATCATGTTGAGTGAAATTAACCAGAAGGAAAAAATACAGACAGATATAGAACGACTGCATTTATTTGCATGTTTTATATATATATATATATATATACATATGTATATATATATATATATATGTATACACACACACACACACACACATATATATATATATATATTATGATACCAATATACAAGGTCAGGCAAAATATGGATTAGTAGGTCTTGTCGAAGGTGGAATCTACCACAAACATGTGGGAGTCAGAGGTTAGGTAAGACGGAGAAGGGAACAGTGTGTTAATAATGGTCAAAAGTGATAATACCAACCTAGAACTGAGCATTGAATACAGGCAAAAATATACACATGATAACCTCTAAATGTATGTATTGTAATCCATAGTGTGTAAGAGAAGGAAGAGATAAGGGAGAGAGAGAGAGAGAAAGAGAAGGAGAGAAAGAGAAAAGAGATAAAGAACCTGCTATAGAGACAGGCTACGGAGGGGGGGAGGGAATTGGGGATGTGGTGGTGGGAAATGGGCACTGATGGAGGGCAGGTGCTGGAACACTGTGAGGCTGAAACCCAAACATGAACATCTTTGTAATTGTATTTCTCATGTCTCACGGCCATACCACCTTGAACGTGCCTGATCTCGTCTGATCTCATGGTGGAATAATAAAAAATAAATAAAATTAGAAAAAATGAGGCTGAAGTGACAGTACAGTGGGTAGGGCATTTGCCTTGCATGCTGCCGACCTAGGTTTGATCCCCCGGCATCCAGTATGGTTCCTGAGTACCGCCAGGAGTAATTCATGAATACAGAGTCAAGAGTAACCCTGAGTATCACCAGGTGTCACCCCCAAATATATATATATATATATATATACCTATATACCTCTTTATCTCTCTATATCTATATATATCTATATACACATACACACATATTGCATTCATTCTCTGTTGGTTTTATATACTTTCTCTCTCTCACTGCAAAACTCATGTTCCAAAACATAAGTAAAATGTTTACCTTAAATCAAGTCTGGAGGTCAGTCAGTCCATAGAAAGCAAAATACTTCGGGGGGTTTCCTAGTCAGGTTTTCCAACTCTCCTGAAGGTTGAGTTAAAGGTAAGAGTTGGAGGGCTGGAGAGAATTTAGCAGCTAAAGTGCTTGCTTCCAGTATATTGTCATCTGGGGTTTGATCCCTAGCACCACATCAGTTTTCTGGAGCCCCAATAGGAGTAATCCCTGAAACACAGAGCCAGAGTAAGCCCTGAGCATCACAAGTTGTGATCCAAAATCTGAAAGGGAAAAATAAGGATAAAGGTTGGAAGTGGCTGAAAAGAGACAAAGGAACAGGCAAAAGAACGCATCATATGATGGTCCAGATGTGAAAAGAAAGTGTGTTAAATTCTGTAGCTCATGATGAAGGTATTTTGAATGTGAAGTGGTGTATGTGGAAGTGGGAGGGAGAGGGTAAGGAGGATGTTCAGAGAAAGCGAGGAGAGTGAGAGAGACAGAGACACTGGAGTCGGCCTAGTGAGGAGGAACAGACCAGAATACAAGACCTTTTCCCCACTATAGCAATTTTGAACTTCATGCTGGTGGCCAAAAGGAGTCTTTGAGGATTGTAAATGGGTAGTAATGTCATCAGGTTTATATTTCAGAAAGATTATTCTGAATACTGTGTAGAAAATACATTTCAGGGTGTTAAGATTAAAACCATGACGATGGTTTGGGGAAAAGCTGTGGTAATCCTTGGAGAGAGGATGGTGACTGAAATGACCAGTCAGTGAGGATGGAGACCCATGCTTGGAGATGAAAGGAGCTGAACCTGGATGCCAGTAGGGAAGTGGGAGGGAGGGGAAAACCGTGCAGGGGTGGATCAGGTGATGGGAGAGGAAAGAAACCAGGAATGCCAGGAATGTGATTCCTACATTTCTGACCTAGGCGGTTCTGATATTCCTTAAGTCCAATAGATGCATCAGGAGGTTAAATGTGGAAGTTTGGAACATTCTGAGTTTGAGATTTCAGTAGGAGAGCCACAAAGAAATGTTTAAGGAACAACTTGATAGAAAGGTATTTATTTCCTTCCGTAACTCCGATCTGCACATTTAGATTTAGGGATAGTCGACCTGAAGATGTTAATTGAAACAGTAAGATCAAGTAAGATGGCCCTGAGACTATATAGAGAGAGATGTATAAGAGGACGGAAAAGAAAGCTGCAGAAACATGGACCCTACAGGGCTGCCGTGTCAAGTGCTTTTTCATCCGGCCATGAATGAACCTCCTGTCTTCTAACTTGCAGAAAATGGCATTCCTAGAGGCGGGTAGGAAGCTGTACACACGTGCGTGCCTGAGGCCAGGTTTTCATGATTAAAACTCTCACAGGACTTGTGGGGCTGTATCTGTGGCTTTCCTTGGCATGACCTTCTATTTTGAGAGAACGTTTTTGGAGGGATGGGTCTTTTCTTCTCAGTTTTCTTCTCGGTTCAGCTCTATGCTATAATATTTATGTTGGCCAGCTGTTCCCCCTCCCCCATTTTTTTTACCAGTAGGGATTTTTGTATCCCAAAAAGCCATTTCGCCCCTCTGTTTCAGAGAAATGAAAAATGGAAATGGCAGGTTTAAAACAGAGTGTTTGCCAAGATGTGTCTTTTCTTTTGCAGATGTGAGAAAGAAAACCCACCTATGACCAATCAACTAATTTCTAAGACTAAATGCACACTGGCTCCCCTGGCTGTGGGAGAACTAGGGGGCTCCCTCTCTGAGGGAGTAGAGTGTTTTGCACTTTTTCCTTGGTAAGTGAATTCTTTATCCAATATTAGCTGCAAAATTGTGAATTATTGATAGTCTCTCCAAGGTTTTCCTCTTGCCTAATCTGATCCTGTCCTGTGTGAATTGGTTTTGATTCTTTCTCATTTAGGAGAGACTTTTTGCCATCCATTAGTCAATATTCCTCAACCTTTTCTCACCATGATCCCCACCTGATCTTGTTGCTTCCCTGTGGCACTCCTGTCCTACTGCTTGACCTCCTAGTCTTATTCTAAGTCCACTGCCCACCCCCCAGCCTCCCCGTCCATTTTTGCGATTTCCACCTGTGTCCTTCATGAAACACTCTGGGGGTCCATGAGATACCATATGACCCCCACTTAAGATTCACTGATTTAGGCTGATCCTTTCTGTGTGAGTTAATGAAAGCATAAATTTCCGCGATCACTTGATCACTTGAATCCCGTTATTCATTGAAATGCTCGAGCGGGTGCCAGTAACATTTCCCTTGGACCCTATCACATGCCAATGTAGCCCAATGGCATCTGGTTGATTCAGGAATATGAAGAACCTTAAACTGTTCCTTCAGGGTCTTGACAAAGAAGTCTGACCATCTTGTAGGTGGGTGACCACATGATAAATTTCCTACCTGACATATTTGAAGAAGTCTATTTGGTTTTTTCCCCACTTCATTTAAAGACTATGGTTCACAAAATTGTTCATAACAATTTGTTACATACATTCAATATTCCAACACCAATCCCACCACCATTATCACCTTCTCACCACCATTGTCTCCATTTTCCCAACTGAAAGAATGGCCCCTCACCCACAGAACACAAAGACAGGAACCAGAGGTAACTGATAAAATGCCAGAGGTAACTGATAAAATAATGGTTCAACCGAAAGTAACTGATAAAATGATAGTTCGACAAGAGCATAGCAGGAAGGGCCTTAAGCAAATAATTCCAGGGAGGGCTATAAGGCAAACATTCCTGAGAGGTTGCGTCTGATGTCCCCCTCTGTATTTGGTATGATACCTGACTGGGCCCATGCCATGCCAAATATGGAAAGAAGTATTAGGCACACTCAGATTGGTGGGTGATGGTTACCTGGTGCAGAGTGATTGGCTGCTTGCCGCAGACCTTGATGTAATATTTTAAACCTATTGGATAGTTATGCGCGGGCTTTTCTGTAGCGCGGGAATTATTCCTTAAAAGATCGTCCGTGGAAGGGCTCGGGGCTCTTAGCCACTGACCGCTTGGGGTCACGCTATGAGCCCGAGTATACTCGCTTATTAATAAAACCCTTGCTTTTGCATAGGACTTGGTCTCTCAGAGTTTTCCTTGGTAGGTGCGGCGTTCCTAGGCTCCCAGTCAGTTACCCCATCGGGTGGTCAACCCTTACACAACCACCCCTCAAGCCTGCTCCACAGCAGGCCCACAATAATTTATTTCATATTGATTGTTACCACTAAATGGCTAATGGAATGAAAAAAAATATTTTAGTAAAAGAAAATTTATAAAAATTGTTGTATCTCACTCTGGTGATATGAAGTCATTATCTGAGGATTTATTTAATTGTTGTGAGTTAAATCTTTTGTGCTAATGTTTTCATTGGTTGAGCTTAGTTGGCTTCTACATTATATCTCATCCAATCTGGTGTGCTCCTACTGGGATGTTAGTATTGCAGAGTTTGAAGATGTGGCTCCAGAAAATCCATAACATTTAACTGGGTATGGCGGTGACTATTGGGGTGTGAGTGCAGCTGCCAGGGTTTTGGTAGGGTGGGAACTTAGCTTGCCCCCTCCCGAGATAGCTCTAGAAGTCTCAGCTGGGACCAGGAATTTTTAGGGCTAGTGATCTCTTTTGAGATTTATTTATGAGTCTCTGGTACAAGGATGGTAGATAAACTCACGTGGCGATGAAGTCTATTTGATTTTGAAGGGATCTGTTTATCCTAAACCATTTCCTTTTCCTAGCCAGACCTTATTGCATTTCATAATTATACACAGTGATTCTAAGCTAATCCAGAAGACAGACTTTGTAGTATTTAAGTTCAGGTATTTGAATTCCTATGTGGTTGTGGCCTTCATTTTTTTTTTCTTGCCTTTCCTTGTCTTGAATTTCTTTTTTTTCCTATTCATCTCTAAGATTTACATGTGACATATATAACTTGGTCTCTATCTTTCTGGAGATGATCAAACTAAATATAAGTTTTTTTTCAATTTAAGTTGTACACTCTAAAAAGAGAAGTGAATAAATGATCACATTTGAGAAGATACTTGAAGCTCTATTTGGCATGTCACATTCCTTTGAATATGGCTGAAAGTGTAGTATTTACTTATTTTGGCAACCACTTCATGCTTACTTTATATTCCATTGGCCAGCATATCTATTTTTATATTATTTACTCAGAAAACAACTATATTCCTTATTCTGCAATTGGGAGAATTTATTTCTCCCATTGAAATGACACTTTGCTAGACTTAGTCCATGGTTCCAGTTATCTTTCTTGTTGAATCTTCTTTCTGTTATACATATAATTAGCAGTTAAATTTGGGATCTTGTCAAATGGACTCTGAGTTCTTCTTCATCTTTAAAAACATTGGTTAAAATACAAGCTAAGGGACAAGTAGGGCTTTTGCCTTACATGCCATAGACATGGGTTCAGTCTGCTCCTGAGTCCTTCAGGACTGATCCCTGAGTGCAGCACCAGGAGTAAACCCTGAGCACAGCTGGTTGTACCCAAAAAAAGCAACAACAAAGGTTGTTTGAAATATCAAGAAAGGAAACTCTAGAAACCTTGACAATATTTGATTTCCTTTGGTTAATTTCCTAAGGTAACTTAGCTAAAACTTAGGTTGTGCTGCATAATACACAATTCCTAAATCCTAACAGTGACCAACAATGAGATATTGTTTCTTACACAAATTCTGCTCTTTTACTCAGCTGTGACTGCTGTTTGTCTTCATCGTAGGATCAGGAAGAAGACCCAATCTGTGGTAGATTTCACTTCCAGAAAAGAGAAAATATTTAATAATTTAATTATACTTATTTATATTTTTCTTGTAGTTTTATTTTATTATGAGTTATAACAGCACTAAAATTTACAAAGATGCACAAAATTACTGTTTAATCTACACATGGTGGGTTTTTCCTTTTGGCAGGTGGCCAGTTTTGGGTTATACCTGGCAGTGCTCAGGGATAGCCCTGCAGAACTAAGGGACTGTATGTAGTACTAGGAGTTGAGCTAGGAATAGCTCTTTCCATGTGTCTGCATCCCTGGATCATGGCTGACTGAGCAAGCAGCTGTTCTGAGCTGGCCCCCTGAGTCTTCTGGAGGGGACCGAGGTGGGGGAGGAGCCCCAGTTCCGGAAGCCTGGTGTGTTTAGCCCTTGAGACCCACATACCTGGGCTTAAGATAGGCTTCTCTGTTGGCTGGGGGTCAGACAAGCTATGGAGTCCAGACCTTGAAAATGGCTGCAATTGTGGTGCGTGGGATTTTTTCTGGCTTCTGAGGCTCTATCAGGGTGGCAGGTGAAGGCCAGAATCTGCCTCCCTCCCCCCCCACCCCATGCCTCATGGTCAGCCTAGCACCTGGAGAGCCTGCAGCTGCTCTTCTATGCGGCTGTGTCTCTGGATCATATATTTCCCATTTTTTTTGTCTTTTGGGCCATATCTGGTTGCATTCAGGGATTTTTCCCTGTCTCTGAACTCAGTTTTCACTCCTGGTGGTAAGGGACCATATGTGGTACTGGTGATAGAATCAGCTAGCTGTATGCAAGGCAAGTACCTTACTCACTCTACTATCTCTCCAACTCCTATTCCTTACATTTTGAAGTATACTTTGCTTCCATGCACCTTTGTGACTACCTGACTTTTCTATAAGATAATTTGTTCTAACTGCCTTAGTAGATAAACTCTCTAGTGCAATACAAACTTATTTCTCATTCACATCACATTATGAATAGTGTGGATTGGGAACATCTACAGAATTGTTCTTTAAGTGGTCCTTGGGAATCCAGGATGTTTTTATATAAAATATTAAAGCACTCTGTTTACAAAGTTATTTAGAGTTGAGTTGTAGACCTGTTACAACACCTATGCCATCATCAACGCCGACTTTCCTCCACCGGTGTTCCCAGGTTCCCTCCCTCGCCAGCAGCAGGCACATTTTTAAGTTTGGTTGTTGTAGTTTGGATCTCTTTTTTAAGTTTATTTTTTACCATGTCAGACATATGTCTTTCAACATTTCTACTGTATGGCAAGAGAGGAAGGGAAGTAGAGAGAGAAGTGAAAAAGAGAAGAGAAGAGAAGAGAAGAGAAGAGAAGAGAAGAGAAGAGAAGAGAAGAGAAGAGAAGAGAAGAGAAGAGAAGAGAAGAGAAGAGAAGAGAAGAGAAGAGAAGAGAAGAGAAGAGAAGAGAAGAGAAGAGAAGAGAAGAGAAGAGAGAAGAGAAGAGAAGAGAAGAGAAGAGAAGAGAAGAGAAGAGAAGAGAAGAGAAGAGAAGAGAAGAGAAGAGAAGAGAAGAGAAGAGAAGAGAAGAGAAGAGAAGAGAAGAGAAGAGAAGAGAAGAGAAGAGAAGAGAGTAGTTTTTTCAGGGGCCAAGATGGAGTTGGGTTATATCTCTTTCAATTATATCCCATCAGCTTATATCACTCACATGACCTCACATGAATGAATAAGAGTTCATAAATAAGCAAAACACTAGGTATTTGGCAAACAATAATAGGCCATGTCACAAAGTCAGATCCATTATCACCTCATATTTATAGATAAGAAAAACAAAGTTGTTCTCTTGAGGCATATCTATAGAATTGAGGTAAATAGATTTTTATTTCTTTTTGGGTCACATCGGTGATGCTCAGGGGTTACTCCTGGCTCTTTGCTCAGGAATTACTCCTGGCAGTGCTCAGGGGACCATATGGGATGCCGGGATTGAACCCAGGTGGTTGCATGCAAGGTAAATGTCCTACCCGCTGGGCTATTGCTTCCGCCCTGAGGTAAATGGATTTGGACCTTGAGGTAAATGGATTTGGACCTAGACAGTCAGACTTAGAATCTGCTTCTAACCATGTTTGAATGTTTTTCGTCTTCGATCATTCAATGCTAGGTTAGAAATATATTAAAAAAGGCTGGTATCCACTTTTCCTAAAACATCATAACAATTTTTATTCTATGAAAATCTTGATACAATGGGGATACCACAATTATAATTATTTTAATATGCAATAAAGCTGGCACAGAAGAATTTTCAGTGATTACTATTTTTCTCATGATGGCACTTTTTAGACTCCTAATGGCCATATGAACAAGAACAATGTGTTCAAAGGAAACTAGAAGAGTGGACTGTCCATCCTCACCCCAAGCCCTCCTTTTACCTGTCCTGGATTGATTCAATAAAAGCCAATGATCAAGGAACAACCTTGGGAAGGACTGATGTTAAGTTTCTCCATTATTCTTCAAATGAGGACACAGATTGAGATATTACATTGTTGGAGAAAATCAAGAGTTATATTTATTATGTTCTTGTGTCTGTGGACTGAGATGAATAGTGACCACATTTAAAACAATGAAAAACAACCCCAAATGTCTAGACTATTGCCCTTGTGGCAATAAAATTCACCATTCTCTTATTTGTGGATATTCTTTACCCATGCTTGGAATTGCACTGTCTCCAGTGCCTTTCCTGTGGTTTTCTGTGGTTCTTCACTAATTACTGGCCATGAGTCAGTCAATTCATTTGCAGATATTCCTAAAGGAAGTATGTGATGTGTCAGAGCTAGGTTACCTAACTGATTCTGAATAGCTAATTACTATCTTAATCCTTAAGTAAAGAACTTAAGAGTTCTTTATTTATCCTTTATTTAAACTCTCATTTAGTCAAATTTATCCCAGCATTTCCAGAAAATACTTTTAGACAAAGAACCTAAAAGCAAAGTAGGAGCAAAAAGTCATGTTTTCTGACTGTCACCCCCTTATCCTAGTAGTAATTTCAGCTTTTGCCTAAAGAGTAGTCATAGAAGTTAGAGGAAAGCTTGGAAGACCAAGGTATTATGGAGCCAGCATGGTGGTGTTTCTCTACTAGAATTATCAGAAAAAGAGAGAAGAAAAGAAGGGAGACCAAGACATTGATTCAAAAAGATTGGTCATGGGGCTGGAGACATACTACAGTGGGTAGGGTGTTTTCTTTGCACGTGGCCAACCTGGGTTTGATCCACAGTACTCCATATAGACCCCTAAGCCCAGCTAGGAGTAATTCTTGAGTTCAGAGGCAGGAGCAACCCCTGAGCATCAGTAGGTGCCCCCTCCAAAAAACAAAGAAACAAATAAACAAAGGATCTTCCAGATATTAAGATACTTGAGCTCCATTCAGCATGACACCTTTGATCTCTGGTCTAGCTTCCATGAAATTATGTTCCTACATAGGGTGCAAGAATTTTATAAAACTAATGTTGAGGAACCAGAGTGACAATAAAGCAGTTAATATATTTTCCTTGGTCACAGCTAACCAGGTTCAACCCCAGCATCCTAAATGTCTCCAGAGTCCACCAGGAGTGATCCCTAGTGCAGAGTCAGGAGTAAGCCCTGAGCACCATCAGGTGTGGCCCCCAAGATAAATAAACAATATCTTGAAATGACAATTTCTTAGTATCATTTGTGGCAATTGAGAGCATAGCTGTGAATGGTGTTGGGGTCTGTAGTGAGATGTTGCCAGAGATTGTGTCTTTTAAAACAACAGCAGTAGCTGTCATAGAGTGGCTGGTCTTTTTTTTTTTTTATCTTTTTTTTAATTTTTTTTTAATTTTTTTATTTTTTATTATACCACAGTGAAACATACAATTGCAAAGGTGTTCATAATTGGTTCTTGGTAATACAGTATACCAGCACCCATCCCTCCACCAGTGCCCCATTTCCACCACCAATGTACCCTCACCCCCTCCTGCCCACCCCATGCTGCCTTAATAGCAGGTACCCCAGTTTCCTCTCTTTCTCTCTCTGTCTGTCTCTCTCTGTCTCTGCATCTCTCTCCCTCTTATTTTACACATTGTGGCTAGCCCTGCAGGTATTTAGAGTTTATCACTTAAGTTAGAGTGGCTGGTCTTGACTTGAAATTTTTCCACAGAAAAAGCCAGGTAGGAAATCCCATGTTCACTTTGACTGGAAAGCAGCAAGCCATAATCGGTTTGCTACATCTGGCACAAGCAGAATTTATACCTCTTTGTTTCTCTCATTCTAAATATAAGAAAAATGGTCATTTTTTCATTGTCCTTTCACTTGATGCAAATTTCAGCTCACTTCAACTTCCATCAATGACCTGTTACATCAATTTTAGGCCTGTTACTGGTTTTTTTTTATATTCCTCTCTGTATATGTTCTGTTGTCACTATCTTTTAAAAAATTTTTAACTTTATTTAAACACTATGATTTACTAAGTTGTTCATAATACAATTGTTTCAGGTATTCAATATTCCAGCACTGGTCCCACCACCAATGTGCCTTTATACCACTAACAAGGTCCCTAGTTCCTGCCCACCCCCCAAGCATGCTCCCTTAGCAGGTACTAATTAATTTACTTTATATTGCTTATAAAGATATACAACATATATTTTTGTAATGATGTTGCTAAAATCATAACCTTTTTAGTGAGCCATTTTATAAAAATTGGGTCATCTGTGTTATTGCTTTCACCCATTGAACTTATTGAACTTAGTGGGCTTCTACTCAATTTTTTTTTTGCTTTTTTGGGGGCCACACCTGGCAATGCTCAGGGGTTTCTCCTGGCTCTGCACTCAGGAATTATGCTCGGGGACCATATGGGATTGTTGGGGATCAAACCTGGGCCAGCATGGGCTGGCCGCATGCAAGGCAAATGCCCTACCCACTGGACCATCGCCTGGCCCCTTCTACTCAATTTTTTTTTAGAGAACAAAGGGACCACTTTAATTCAAGTAAATTTAAGAACTGTAATGACTGTTCTTATAGAATAAACAGATGCAACTTCCATTTGATACTACTTCCTTCTCAATTTTTTAACAAAGTTCTTCATGTAAATTTGTTACAGACATTCAGTATTCAACTCTAATCCCACTGTTATTTCACCACTGTTATTTCCAATTTTCCCAACCATCTCTTATACCAGCCTCTATAGCAGACCCTCAATAATACATTTTATATTGCTCATTATAGATAATTTGCTAAAAATGATCAAAAATGTTTTCTTAGAAGAGAGTGAAGATTGTTCAATCTTGCCATGGAGCCTGCCATTAAACCCTTGTATAAGAAATTACTGAGGGCCAGAGCGATAGCCCAGCGGGTAGGGGCGTTTGCCTTGCACGCGCGGCCTGTGCTGGCCCGGGTTCAATCCCCGGCGTCCCATATGGTCCCCCGAGCACCGCCAGGAGTGATTCCTGAGTGCAGAGCCAGGAGTAACCCCTGAGCATTGCCGGGTGTGACCCAAAAAAAAAAAAAAAAAAAGAAATTACTGATATGTTGTTATAGGATAGGCATTTTGTGTATATATTTTGTTTTTGATTGCCATCTACTTTACATCCCATTAGTATGGTGTGCTACTTGGTGTATTAGTATTATAGCAGCCCAGTGCTCCAGGAATTTCAAAGTCCTTAAGAGGTGATAATGTTGGAGTTAAAATTTTAACTGGGTGGTGGCTTTGGGGCATGGGCGTAGCTTCCGGACTTCCAGAAGACCAGGGAGATGGGGTGGGAGGTAGCCCATCTCTGACCTCCATGAAAGCCTGGAGATTTCAGTCACAAAACCTGCATATCTGAGTTTTTCAACACTGGATTAGTTTCTGGTTGGAGCTCGTCAGAGGAGTTGAGTCTGACCTTGAACATGGTGATTTTGGAGTGTGGAGATTTTTGGCTGCTGAGGCTCTGTTGGGATGAGCCAGTCCCTCACTCTTCCCTCTTCACATGCTCCAGTTGACTCAGCCTGGCTCTGGGGACTGGAAGAATCTTTGCCACTTGTTGATCTATTTTTGAGATTTATTTAAGAATCCCTGGATCATGGTTGGTAAATTAGCTTAACTGCCTGTTCTCACTATCTTTTGAATTGCTATTTTGATTTTGATTTAGGGGTAAACCCGTAATGCTCAGAGGCTTACATCTGTATGTTGAAAGGTTGCTCTTAATAGTGCTTGGAAAACCAGGTGTTTCTGGGGATCTATGAGGGATGGCAGCAGACGAGGCAAGTTCTCTGGTCCCTTGAATTACTTAGAAAGTTCCGTGGTAAAAAGTGTTTTACTAAGTTCCCTCTACATCCACAAAGTCCTTTGTAGTTATCTACCCACCCTTAGGCTTTGAACTTGTCTTTCTTACTCTTCATTTTAAAATATTCAACTTTTAAATATCTTACTACTAGTACAAAAAGATATTTCCACTGTCAAAAGTTATTAAAATGGAAAGTAGCATCATCAATAAGAAAAA
The DNA here is from genome assembly GCA_021461705.1 of Cryptotis parvus. NCBI lineage: Eukaryota > Metazoa > Chordata > Mammalia > Eulipotyphla > Soricidae > Cryptotis > Cryptotis parvus. The sequence goes on along the minus strand of JAJIBD010004696.1, from coordinate 33,428 downwards.
TATTAATATGTAGTATGAACATAATTATTAAATATAAAAATGAATGACTCTTGGTTCAGATAATATGATACTCTGCTTGGTTCTTTGAGTCATATTTTATACATATTAAACAAAAATTATATAGCTATATATGTACATATATAATAATTGTTTATATTTGGAGTCATACCATACATAATACTTAGCATAATTATACTATGCATAATATGCTTTGCAAAATTTTTTACCTACCAGTTTATTATAATTCTTTTCTCATGTCACTTATTCTTTTAAGCCATTTTAGGTGTTGTTTTGGGACTACACCCAGAAGTGCTCAGGGCTTATTCCTGGCTCTGCTCTGAGTGCAGATGGGGCTCCTGGGACCATACAGATTGTCAGGAATTTAACTGGGGCTGTCTACATGCAAGGCAAGCTCCCTACTGACTGTCCTATCTTCCCAGCCCCTTTTTTAAAGCTTTGGACTCATCTTGCTTAGTCTGTTTACTGAAGAGGAGATGACAATGCACACTTTGTCCAGAGTATTTATTTCTTTATTGTTTGTTTGATTGATCTTTGGGCAACACCCAGCGGTGCTCAGGGCTTAATCCTGGCTCTGCAATTTAGCCATCACTTCTGGTGGCACTCAGATAGTCCTGGAGATGGAGCTTTAGCCAACGATCTGTAAAGAATGCTGTATTATTATTCCTATCTCCCTATCCCCAAAGCGCTTTTTTTAAAATGCCATTGCTGATTTCCCTGAATTCTTATTAACATAACCACTTAAAAAAAATCTGCCCTTGTGTGGGTAAAAAAAAGTCATTGCAATCATTTACATTTCTTTGATTGACAATAAGATGGAACATTTTCATACTTATGACTATTTGTGTTTTTCTTTCATGAGTTGATGTTTGTGCCTTGTCAGATATTTGTAACTGTCTTGCTGGAATTTAATTTTTTCTGAGTGCTCTAATCTTCTTGTTCCCTCTTTATATCATGATCTCAGACAATATTTTCATGTTGCTCTTTTATTGAGGATTTGGATATCTGCCTTCCTCAACCCCTGTGGTACATATCTGACAGTACCTAGCCACCACCTCCTCAATAATAAGCACACAAATAGTCTCACACTGTCCTTAATTTTCTTTTATTCTTTAATACAGTACTGATCAAATAGATTAAAATGGATAATTTGTTCTTCCTCTTTTAAAATCACAATTAACACAAGGTTGATTGCCTCCATAATGCCAAAAAACTCTATGGAGGGGAGGAAGGGAAAATCTTTGAAGGAGGTCGAATGTGGGGCAGTGAAATGCTTCTCAGCAGGATGCAGGATATGGGAAAAGGCATAATTTGTGGTTTTGTGTGTGTGTGTGTGTGTGTGTGTACAAGACGCTGCAGCGTGCAAATGCGCTCATGCATGGGTACATACTGAGGGTGCATTTTTTGAAAAGCTGGCTGAGGCAGGCCATGGTATTTAGTTGAATCACACTCTGGGGAAATTGGTCAGAAACCAAAACCTTATTCCTAAGGGGAGGAAAAAGATAAAGTTCAGAGCTTGGATCATGATGGAAAAATTAGTCAGAGGAAGATAAGGGATAAGAAACAGAATTTGATTCTGTGTCTGTTAGAAACAGGATGACCTGATGGACTGAGGTGGGGTCCAATTTCTCCAGCAACCAAGACCTGTAGCAGAAAAAGAGATAGATGTTGGCAGAAGGTAGATCTAAGGATATGCGAAGGAAGGTCTGATGGATACTGCCTGTTAACAGATACACAGGGACTTCCGGCAGACTGTCTCCCCAATAGAGTTAGTATGTAGAAATCCCTAGTGAAACTGTTGATCAGCTGTAGGTATACCCAGACAAGGCAATCCTAGGTCATTTCTCTGCACATTTCCCTGTTGGCTATAACTAGCTCAAGATGGAGTCTAATGGACAATGCTTAAAGTTAGGCAGAAAACAGGTTTTTCTTGTTCTTCTGTCTGGCATGTCCTTGCCATCATGGGCTAGTCCTGAAGGCTGCATTAGAAACTGTGATGCTTCCTTTTGTTCATCTCATCTTTCCTAGATAGCACCCCTGCAGGTTTTGGTTCCTGGTTGTCTCCTTCCTATTATTCCTAAGTCCTATTCAATGAATGTGAACTGTCTTTTGTAATGTAAACCATGCAAACTTTAAGCTGTATTGCCCTTTGAGATAAGGAATAAGGGAGTTGGGGTCTGTGTGGAGGTGGTCAGTCAGTTCCGTCAGTCAAATGAGTTAGTTCAGGACAGCGAGCTCCTGCCATAATGAGAACTGCTGCCCCTCCGGCTGGTGATCATTAAAAATATTAATGGAAATACGTCGTGTTCCTGGTGTCTCATCTCTGCGCCTCCGACCCGACAGGACATTCCTGCTTCAATAGGCAGAGAGAAGAGGTAAAGTACCTGCCATGAAGGCAGGCTGGGGGCAGGGGAAGAGAATCTGGGGACATTGGTGGTGGAAAATGTGCACTGGTGGAGGGATGGGTGCTGGAACACTGTGTGACTGAAACCCAATCATGAACAGTTTTGAAATTGTATATCTCACGGTGGTATAATAAAATAAAAATTAAAAAAACAAAGAAAGAGAAAAAAGATCTCTTCATTTAAGTTGAAAAACCAAGGTTATACCTATTGAAATGGTAAGGTAGGGTAGGGCAGGGAATAAAGTGGAGACTGAGAACAAGAAGCGTATGCGTTCTAATGTTGTTCCTTTACCCTTATAAATGTTGGCTTCTTCAACATTTATGAGGGATTGAAACCTCCAACATTTATGAGGGATTTATGTATTTTTTACTACTATTCTATCTAAAGTTTCCACCTACAGTTATTTTGTCTTACTGAGTCCTGTCAACTTTGTCTCATTCCCACTAAGGCACACAACCCACTTGCATGACCTTTTCTACTGTTCCCATCAAGATACCGAGTTCTGTTGGGGAAAACTGTTCAACCTCTTCACTTCGCTTGATGATCTAGGGTTTTTACTGGTTACTAGTTGTGACCTTACTCATAATCTCTCTTTTCTTTTGCACTTACAAACTCATCTCTGCACCTCACTCTCTTTCCTTTACACTAGTATCAAAGTAAAATATCACTTTGCAATGTAAAGGTAATTCTATACATATGCCACTTTATATCACATATATAACTTTTTCACTCTCTCTGATTTATTTAGTTCATACCTCGCAGTGCTCAGCAGCTTAGTCCTGGCTCTGTACTCAGGGATCACCCTCGTGGTCCTGGGGGGTGGGTGTGGGGCATGCCAGGGATCGGACCCATGTGGCTACATGCAAGGCAACTGAATAGTTATTCAGTCCTCTGTACTTTGCTTTGACCCCACATATACTTCTATTTATTCTGGGAACTTTCCATTGTCTCACTCCATTCTTATTTCTTTTTTCAATATTTATTAAATGTTTCATATAGTGTTCTAACATCCATCCCCCACCAGTGCACATTTCCCATCCATTTATATTTTTTATTTTTCTTCTGTTCATAGTTCTTTCTCTTGATATATAAATGCTTAACTGTTTCTCTTTTATCAGATATCTCTATCCAAGTGAAATTTATTCCTTTTCAGATAAACATCCTATCAGATAAATAACAGATAGGTATTATCCCTATCTGATATCTTAATTTCCTTCTCTCCTTCTTGCTCCTTTCTTCTCTGTTACCTGTCTTTGTACTGTTTTATTATATGAAAGCATCTTTTACAGAGATTACCAATAATATAGTTATCAAACTTAATAGGTAACATTTGGGCTTTTTTTATTTAGTCAACCTTTGGTTTGTGTCACATTGTTCTAGTTTTTCTTGTTTGGGGTTATTATCATCAGTTATTCTGAGGAACAAACTTTTCAGATGTGCCCGGCTTCTAGGCTTATTCTTCTGTCATTATATACCGCTTATATTCTAGGCTTCTAAAATCACTTCTTTATTAATTGATTTTGGGGGGGTTACACAAGTCTGTGCTCAAGACTTAGTCCTGGTTCTGTGTTCAGGAATTATTTATGGTGGGTTTAAAGCCCATACGTAGTGCTGGGATGGAACTAGGGTTGGCCGCATACAAAGCAAGCACCTTCCCACTGTACTATCTCTCCAGTTTATCACTTTTGATGTTGAATTTTGAAAACTTTGCTTGAGCCAGGCCATCCAGCTGCCCATAGGAAAAGTCCACTAGGTTATGCCTGGAACTCAATTTGTTATCTCTAAATCCCCAAATCTGTTCTTCCCGCTTATTAGTGATTATGTGCATGGAATGGACTGTTGTTTCATTTATCACCAGAAAGTGAGATATTTTCATACCTGGAATATCTTCCTAGGCTTGGAAAGTAGCGTGAGTGATAGAGAACATGCCTTGGATTCACAAGGCCCCGAGTTCGACTCCTACCACCACAACCCTACCCCAAAGCACTGCCAGATATATCCTCTCTATATCAAGTATGAAATTTTTTAAAAATCACTAAAAACCAAAAAATATCACTTTCTCCTATTGAAAAAGAGGATAAGATGAAAGCTCCTAGTAATATATCTCTATATATTTATATAGACATATATTTTATAAATATAAATGTATATAGATTATAAATTATAGTCTATATAAATTAGATTTATATAGACTATAATTTATAATCTATATAAATTAGAAATTTAGATATATTTATATAGATATTTATATAGATATATAGATAGATAAAGATATTTCATCATTCTACAGAATATGTATTCAGTATGTATGTGTATACATTGTACTTATATTTAGTTCATTCTTGTTTTCATGCATGGCAAAATACCCTTTTTGCTATTTGCTGTGGTGAATTTCCTCCTCTATATTGTTTGGGTGAGACATCTAGGATCCTTGGCCTGGATCCTCATTATCATAATCCAGTGGTTCTCAAACTTTAGAAGGTAAAAATATTCACCTGAGAAGAGTTTTGACATTTGTTTTTGTGTCTGAAGAGTAATGGACCCTATCCATAAAATTCTAGGACTAGGGTGGCGCTTGAAATCTACGCTTTCTGAAATTTCCTAGGTAAGTGTGATCAGAGTAGTTCACAGACCACATTTTCAAGTCATCTTGAAAATGCGTATGGGAACCACCAATTTCTGTTAGCCATTTTCCTCTGCTGTAAAACACCCCTGTCACTGAAAAACACATTTAATTGACACAACAGTGTATTTGGAGCCTCAGTTCCCTAAGATCTGTTCACACAGACTCTACTGGTAACCATATTTGTCTGACTCCAAAAGAACTTTTCACTGTTTTTTTTTTTTTTTTTTTGAGTCAAATTGAACTATTTGCTTTCTTTTTCTCTAGGCTATCCAAATTTGGAGTGAATTGACTTGTAAAGACAAAATTATAGTTCTTACTGACAGAGAAAATAGAGCTTTATATATTTATTTTTTAAGATTCCTAATATGCTATTTGAATTTTGAATGCAAGCAAACTCTTGTCCTCACATACTGTCGCTCAAGAGCAAAACAGAAAGCTTTTTATTGTCCAGTGCTTTCAACCTAAGCTCCCAAAGCGTCTTCCTCACATGCGTGTGACTGGTTAATCAACAACAGGTTCTTGCTTTTCTGTGATTTAGTCATGTGAGCTAGTGCTACCTATTACCGATATTCCAACCAAGACAGTGTTTAGATCTCTCTCCTCATGAAACTTTATGCTTAAAATATTTAATTAGGGGGCCAGAGCGATAGCACAGGGATAGGGCATTTGCCTTGCATGTGGCCGACCCAGGTTCAATCCCCCGGCATCCCATATGGTCCCCAGCACCTCCAGGAGTAATTCCTGAGTGAAAGAGCCAGGAGCAACCCTGATCATTATTGCCAGGTGTTACCCAAAGAGCAAAACAAACAAACAAACAATAAATAAATTTAATTAAATATTTACTTACTTGCCAATGGTACAAATTGTATCTAAAGACAGAGGGATTATTCAGAGATCCTCGTATTTTTCTGTACTACATAGCCAGAAACTGAGTAGCTGAATAGCCAGAACCAACAACATTAAGGCAATGCTTATAAGCTTTACATAACCTCAAAAGAGGCAAACCAGTGAGCCATTAATCAGCCTCTTAGATGTCATTATTTTTTTTAAATTATTGTTCTTTGCCTCTCCATACTTTTCACATGAGCATTTCATAAGACTGGTGATATTTAAAGGACAACTCTTCACTCTTGCTATTTAGTAATTGTAATAATTCTGAGCTTCAATTGGGATGTTTCAAAGTGTTGTTGCCTGACTCAAGATTATCTTCTGTTTTCTGCTTCCAGCAAAGACCTTTAAAGGGTCAGCAGGAGGGGACAGCAGGAGATAAATGTGCTATGGCGCATATTAGTGAGATTTACCATTCATTATAAGATTTCCCCATTAGTGGTGTTTCAGGCAGTGTAGAATTGAAAGGTCGAACATGATTGTTGTTTGAGGCATATAATTAGCAGCGAGGCAGGACACACACACACACACACACACACACTCAAGGAAATATTCTGCCCTATAAGACTCTTAGTAGTTGAGGCAACAGAGTTTGGAGTAAAATGGAAAAATGGATAGATTTGTTTTGGTTAGGTAACTTTGGTATGTTACTGAACTACTCTGAGCTTCTATAAAAGTGGGGTTTATAATTCTCACTACTTGGTAAGAAAGTTATTAGTCTTCTTTAGCAGGAAATGGTGATGCTAATAGCAACCAACATAAATCATGTTTTTTTTTCTTTTTTTTTTTTTTTTGGGTCACAACTGGAGATGCTCAGGAGTTAGTCCTGACTCTGCACTCAGGAATTACTCCTGGCAGTGCTCCGGGAACCATATGGGCTGCTAAGGATCGAACCTGGGTTAGCTGCATGCAAAGCAGACACCCTCCCTGCTTTTACTATCGCTCCAATCCCATCAATCATGCTTTTATTAATCTATTTATCCAAGGAATTTTTAATAACCAGCCACCATACTAGGGAATAGAGAATGATGAGTGTACAAAATTAGAGCAGTACCTCACAGGGATTATACTTTCATGTGTTGAGATGGGCAAGAACAAATATTCAAGGATCATGATTTCTGCCTTCAAACAATGAAACAAGTTGGTGTGATGGAGAGTAACCAGGACAGGGAGGTTAATTTGACAGTATATGACGTTGGTAGATGACATAGAAACTATAAACTAAGGTTGGGGGATAAAGCTTTCAGTTCAAGGAATAGCCCCAGGTTGAACGTTGGGAGGAAGTTTTCTGTTTAAGTCTCACAAAGCCCTATGAGGCAGATGGAATTAGTATCTATAATTTTCAAATTAGGAAATTTCGTTTTTACAAGATTTAATGCATTGCCTAAGGTCACACCAGTAGTAGATCATCAGGGGGAGATTAGAAATACAAAGCCCAAGTTTATGATCACGACATGCCAGGGACAGTGTATATTAGTGGAGAGAATGAAGCTTAGGGACCCCCAAGTTCATGAAATTTATGTGTAGAAAAAGAAAGGCTGATAGAACATCCACAACTAACTTTCTCTCTCTCTCCTTCCTTCCTCCCTCTCTCTTTCTCTTTCTCTCTTTCTCTCTCTCTTTCTCTCTTTCTCTCTCTCTTGCTTGCTTGCTAACGAGCGTGCTTTATTGTGGCCAGCAACTCAGGCCTTACTCGTGCTTGTGCAGCGGGTATAGCCGCTACTCGCCATTGCTTCTGGTCTTCAGGCTCTCCTCACGCTTGTTGAGTGACCGGCATATGGCACGCAGTCTTCTTGGACCGTAAACCGAGGGGCTTGTACTTCGTGCCCTTGTAGAATTTTCTGAGGTTATCTTTCTGAGTCTGGTTAATGACGTGAGAACGCAGGAGATGGATTTGCAAACAACTCGGATCTTGGAGAGCTTGGATGCTGCACCGCGGTGTCTCTTGGCAGATCCAGCTTCAGGTCATCCTGCTGCCTGAGCAGCTCCTCCCTCTTCCCTCGCCCCAAGATCAAGCACCTTAATCTTGGCCATGTTTCCGCCGAGGAAAGAGAGCCACAACTTTGTTTTATTTGGGGAGGGGGGGGTGGTGTAAATCATTTTATTTTATCGCCAGAAATTAAGCATTACCAGTAATGCTTAATTAGTATGTTAGAGGATTGTCAGAAACGACAGTTTTTGACGGTTTTTATTTATTTATCTATTTTTAATTATTTTTATTATACCACCGTGAGACATACAATTACAAAGGTGTTCATAATTGGTTCTTGGTAATACAGTTTCCAGCACCCATCCCTCCACCAGTGCCCCATCACCACCAATGTGCCCCACCCCCTCCTGCCCAACCTCAGGCTGTCTCAATAGCAGGTAGCCCTCGCTTTCCTCTCTATCTCTCTGTCTCTGCATCTCTCTCCCTCTTCTTTTACACATTGTGGCTAGCCCTGCAGATATTTAGAGTTTATCACTTAAGTCTCTTTGTGTAAATTCAATGATGCGTTTTAATCTGCCATTACCATTTCCCACACTTAGTAAAACAATGGTATCTATTTATATCCTATTAAGGAATGCAGTCATTCTATATCTGTCCTTTTCCTTCTGACTAATTTCACTCAGCATGATAGTCTCCATGTCCATCCATTTGCAGGTAAATTTCATAATTTCGTCTTTTCTGACAGCTGCATAGTATTCCATAGTGTAGATGAACCAGTTTCTTTAGCCAGTCCTCTGTTCTCGGGCATTTAGGGTTGTTTCCAGATTCCAGCTATTGTAAATAGAGCAGAGATGAATAATGAAGTACAGATAGTGTTTCTGCTATGTGTTTTTCAATCTCTTAGGTATATTCCCAGGAGTGCTATTGCTGGATCAAATGGGAGCTCAATATCTAGTTTTCGGAGGAATGCCCATATTGTTTTCCAAAAGGGCTGGACCAGTCGGCACTCCCACCAACAGTGGATGAGAGTCCCTTTTTCCCCCCACATCCACACCAGCACCGGTTGTTCTTGCTTTTTTGGGATGTGTGCCAGTCTCTGTGGTGTGAGATGGTACCACATTGTTGTTTAGATTTGCATCTCCCTGATGATTAAAAATGAAAAGCACTTTTTCATATGCCTTTTGGCCATTTGAATTTCTTTTTTTTGAAGTTTCTGTTCATTTCTTCTCCCCATTTTTTGATGGGGTTGGCTGTTTTTTCTTGTGAAGTGCTACCAGTGCCTGATATATCCTGGATATTAACCCCTCGTCAGATGAGTATTGGGTAAATATCCTTTCCCACTCTGTGGATTGTCTTTGTATCTTGGTCACCATTTCTTTTGAGGTGCAGAAGCTTTTCAATTTTATATAATCCCATTTGTTTATCTTTGCTTCCATTTGCTTGGTCAGTGGTGTGTTGTCTTTAAAGATACTTTTAGTTTTGATGTCATAGAGCATTTCTCCTGTTTTCTTATACCTTATACCTTATAGATTCATGTCTGATGTTGAGATCTAGAATTCATTTTGATCTGACTTTTGTGCATGGCGTTAGAAGGAAGTCTAAGTTCATTTTTTACACGTAGATGACCAGTTTTCCCAGCACCATTTGTTGAAGAGGCTTTCTTTGTTCCACTTAATATTTTTTTGCTCCTTTATCGAAGATTAAGTGATTGTATATTTGAGAGTGTGTTTCAGGATATTCAGTTCTATTCCATAGGTCTATGGGTCTGTCTCTATACCAATACCACACTGTTTTAATTACAACTGCTCTGTAGTAGAGCTTGAGGTAGGGGAAAGCGATACCTCCCATCTTCTTTTTCCCAAGGATTGCTTTAGTTATTCGTGGGGGTTTATTATTCCATACAAATTTCAGGAGTGTTTGTTCAATTTCTTTGAAGAACATCATGGGTATCTTTATAGGGACCGAATTGAATCTGTATAAAGCTCTAGGGAGTATTACCATTTTGATAATGCTAATCTTTCCAATCCATGAGCAGGGAATGTGTCTCCATTTCCTCAGGTCCTCTTTATTTCCTGAAGTAACGTTTTGTAGTTTTCTTTGTAGAGATCCTTTACATTCTTTGTCAAACTGATTCCTAGGTACTTGATTTTCTGTGGCGCAATTGTGAATGTTTTCACAAAGTGATAAAGGCTAGTAAGCTATAGAGTGATGGGAAAGACTGATTCTTACCCTAATCTTTGTGCTACATATATTTATGTTGCCTTGTGTCTTTTATATCCTGATGCTCTTCTCTTCCTGTTCTGTGAAAGGCTAGGGTCCACCATTTTATTTTAATCACTTGATCACTTGATCACTTGAATCCCGTTATTCATCGATTTGCTCGAGCGGGCGCCAGTAACATTTCCATTGGACCCTATCATGTGCCAATGTAGCCCAATGGCATCTGGTTGGTTCAGGAATATGAAGAGCCTCAAACCGTTCCTTCAGGGTCTTTACAAGGAAGTCTGACCATCTTGTAGGTGGGCGGCCACGCCATCTTTTGACATCCCGTGGGATCCAGTCGGTAATGGCTCTAGTCCAGCGGTTGTCTCCAAATCGCATTACATGTCCAGCCCATCTGATTTTCGATGCCTTGGCAAGGGAGACAGCGCCCCTGATTCAGGAATAGCGACGGAGGTCAGAACTCCGATTCCTTCTCTCCACTTGAGTGAGGCGTGATATTCCAAGCATAGCTCTTTCGATTCCTCTCTGGGAAACCTGAATAGCATTCTCATCCTGCTTGTAGGGCCCAGGTCTCTGAGGCGTATGTTAATGCAGGGAGAACGGTGGAGTCAAAGAGATGTGCCCGGAGCTGGAGGTTCTTTGTCCTTTTAGCTATTTCTTCGATGCCTTTGAAGGCATTCCATGCCGCTCTCTTCCTCCCTGCGCAGCTCAGGTTTTAGGTCGCTCATCATGTTGATTTCTCGACCTAAGTACACATAACTGTTGCATTCAGAGATGTTTGTTCCATTGAGAGTGAATGGGACAGGAACTAGTTCATTCTTCATGAACATTGTTTTCTTTTAGATTCAGCTATAGACCTATCTTTCCACATTCTCGGTCGAAGTCAGCCAGCATTTGTGCCACTTGGCTAATGTTTGGTGTTATTAGAACGATGTCATCAGCGAAGTGGAGGTGGTGTAGTTGCCGACCATCTATCTTCGCTCCCATTCCTTCCCATTCTAATTGTCGCATGATGTTCTCGAGGGTGGCACTGAAGAGTTTTGGTGAAATGGTATCACCCTGTCGAACCCCTCTTTTCACATTGATGATCACTTCTTTGTAGAATGGTGAGATCCTGGTGGTGAATCCGTAATACAGCTCACGAAGGATCTTGATGTATTGGGTTTGAACACCCTGTTTGGCTAGGGCTTTGATGACTGCTTCAGTCTCCACAGAATCAAAGGCTTTCTGTAAATCAATGAACGTGAGACAGAGCGGCATCTTGTACTCCCTACAAACCTCGATGAGCTTGGTAACTGTGTGGATATGGTCGATTGTGCTGAATCCTTTCTGGAAGCCTGCTTGCTCGCATGGTTGTCCTTCATCTAGTGTTCTGCTAATCCTGTTCAGGATGACTCGTGTAAACAGCTTGTAGATGACAGACAACAGGCAGATGGGGCGATAGTTGCTGATGTCGTGAATGTCTCCCTTCTTGAACAGTAGAACTGTCCTGCTGGTTTTCCATTGGGAGGGCACCTTGCATTCGGACAGGTAGCGTGTGAAGAAACGAGCTAGTGTATTGATGAGTACCGACAGCAGATTCTTCAGGTGTTCGGGTCTGACTTTGTCTGGGTCTGGTGCTGTTCCCTTCTTTACCGACGAGATGGCATGTCGGATTTCAGAAGGGAGAACATTGGGAATGACATATCCATCCTGTGGAATTTGGTATGTGGGCAGGTGGATGTGGCTATCAAAGAGATTTGAGTAGAAGTCCTGGATAATCTTCTCCATTGCCTTTCTGGAAGATGTGATAGATCCATCAGGGCGTCGGAGGGCAGTCATCTTGGTCTTATAGTTGGCAAAGGACAGGCAGAGCAGTGCGAATGCTTTTCCTGGCTTCTGCTGCATCTTCTAGTATTTCTGCTCTTCTGTCTTTGAGGTCTTCTTTTATTGCTTCTCTGCACCATTTAGCAAGCTTGGATGTTAGCATTTGGTCTCCTGAGGCTCGTGCCTTGCCATGTTGGCGAATGAGCTCTGAGGTTTTCTGAAGACAGGCGCTCATTTGTGTCTTTCTCTCTCTCAGGATTCTTCGCACAATCATGGAGGTGCTGGAACCAGTCTGTTGTATTCTTCATCGATGTCGCCAATGATGGTATCTTCCCGTGTTGCTGCAATGGTGCCAAAAAGTTCCCAGTTGGTGGTCATTCTGGGAGTTCTCTTCTTAAACTTTGCAGCCTTTTCTCCCCGCTGCGGGAAGTAGAATTTTGCACGAAGGAGACGGTGGTCCGATCCTGTTTGGAATTTGGGGACGACAGCTACATCGGTCAGACAAAACCGTCGATTGAAGATGATGTGGTCAATTTCATTGTGGAACTGTCCGCCAGGGAGATTCCCATGTCCAACGTTTTGCTTCAGCTTTCTGGAACTGTGAGTTCCCATGAATGGTCTTGGTGGACATGATGAACTCAGATAGTCTCTCACCCTGTTCGTTCCATTCTAGGCCATGGGTCCTGATGTGGGAGTTCTTCAGCCAATCTTCTTGGTCCTATCTTGGCATTAAAATCACCGACTATGATCTTGTAGAAGGTGTGATCTTTTTTTATAGAACTCCTCCAATTCCATGTAGAATTTCTCAATTTCATCTTCTTTGTATGTGGATGTTGGTGTGTAGACAATGAAGATAGAAATTGCTGGCAGTGGGCCACATCTCTTCAAGTGTAATCATCCTATTCGGTTTGTTAGGCATTCAAATGAATCAATGTTTACGGCCATGTTCGTGTTGACAAGGACACCAATGCCACTGATGCCTCTTTCATCGCATGTTCCAAGGAACAATTCTCTCGGTGTCAAATACAGCATGATGCAACTGATGCCTCCTCGTCTCAGTCAGACCAATGATGTCGACATTTGATCTTTTGCGCATGCAGAATCAGATCCTCAATATAAGCTTCCGATGCCAGCGTACCTGCATTGAAAGTACAGACAGTCATTTTAGTCCTTCTTCGCTTTGGCAGCCTAGGATGGCCATGAAATTTTATCAGACACTGCTTGTTTGCCTTTCTTACTGCTGCCATATTATGGGCTCTTTCGGGGTCAGGAAAATAAACATTTATTTAATATTTAATATTAAAATAAATATTTTATTTTAATATTTTTATTATACCACCATGAAATATAGAATTGCAAAGATGTTTATGTTTGGGTTTCAGTCATACAGTGTTCCAGCACCCATCCCTCCAGTAGTGCCCATTTCCCACCACCAGTGTCTCCAATTCCCTTCCCTCCTCCCCCCCAGACTATCTCTATGGCAGGTGCTTTGTCTCTTCTCTCTCTGTCTCTCTGCCTCTGTCTCTGTCTCTCTCTTTCTCTCTCCCTCTTCTTACACATTGTTCTTGCAATGCATACATTTAGAGGTTATCATGTATATCCGTTTGTCTCCATTCAGTGAGTTCTAGGCTGGTATTTTTTTTTTTTTTTTTTTTTTTTTGCTTTTCTGGGTCACACCCGGCAATGTTCAGGGGTTTCTCCTGGCTCTGCACTCAGGAATCACTCCTGGCAGTGCTCAGGGGACCATATGGGATGCTGGGGATCGAACCTAGGCCGGTAAGCCAAGCCACGCAAGGCAAACGCCCTACCCGCTGGACTATCGCCCCCGCCCTCGAGTTATCATTTCTTTTAGGTGTGAAAACTTGACCAGCAAACCCATTTCTTGCTCTTGAGCTCACGACTTACCATCTTCAGATTCCTGATTTTGTCAGCTTCCCCATTTAGTTCTAGTTTCTGACAAAGATAATTTGTGAACAATGTGCAAAAGAGTTTTTTTGAGAACTAAGTAAACTTGACAGGTTTTCTTTGGACACATTTTATATTTGTTTTTTTTTTTTTTTTATTTTATTTTATTTTATTTTTTTGCTTTTTTGGGTCGCACCTGGCGATGCTCAGGGGTTACTCCTGGCTCTGCACTCAGGAATTACCTCTGGCGGTGCTCAGGGGACCATATGGGATACCGGGATCGAACCCAGGGCGGCTTAGGCCGGCTGGCGTGCAAGGCAAACGCCCTACCCGCTGGGCTATCGCCCCGGGCCCTTTGTTTTTTTTTTTTTTAAATACATGTATGCACTTTATCAAAAAATAGAATCAGGGCATTTAAGGAAATCATTTTTCAGTGTTAACTCCCTGTCCTCCATTTTGAATTTTCTTTTTACTCATTACCGCTATTTCTACTTTGTGTCTCTCCTTCTGGAAAGTCTGTGAATATGCAAGCATCTACGTTTCTACATAATTTTAATATAACACATAGTGTGCACAATGTTTGCACCTTGATGTTTTCACTTAACTAGTATGAGTGAAAATATTTTCACTTAGCTATTTATTTATATTTAATATTTAACAAACTATTAATTTAATCACTATCACTATCACTATCTTCCCCGTTAATCATCTATTTGCTAGTGCAGGCACCAGTAATATCTCCATATGTCCCGCCTCATTCTAGTAGAACCCAAAGGCATCCGCCCGCTCCAGGAACATAAAGAGCCTCAAACAATTATATTAGGTCACGGGAATGACCTAATATAAATGTTACTGGTATCTGGCATATCAAATACTACACGAGCAGCTTGCCAGGGCTTGCCGCATGGGTGGCATACTGTTGTAGTCACCTCTAAATAAAGCATTTATTGATAAACCCGCGGCCGCTAGGCAGCCGCAGTGGAGCCAGGCTGTGATAATCTGGTCGGCTGGGTGGAGTTGTGATGAGAGGGAAGTCAGGATGTGGAAAATGGGGGGCCCAATGGAGTGGGAGAGGGTGGTCTGGCTTGTTGTGAGGCTCAGCTGGGGTGGCAGGCCAGGGCTAGAACCCTGCCGTTCCTCCCAGGCGCCTCACTAGCAGCTGGGCACAGGAAGAGCAAGTAGCAGCTCTCAATTAATTTAATATTAAGAGATATTGTCATCGGGCCGGAGTGATAGTCTAGCAGGTAGGGCGCTTGCCTTGCACGTGGCCGACCTATGCCGGCCTGGGTTCGATCCCCGGCATCCCATATGGTCCTCTGAGCAAAGCCAGGAGTAATTCTTGAGCAAAGAGCCAGGAGTAACCCCCCAAGCATCTCCGGGTGTGACCCAAAAAGCAAAAAAAAAAAAAGAGATATTGTCATCAATATATAATTTACTATTTCTTAAAGACCATGGAGTATTTCATGGTATGAACAAATCTAAGTATATTTATCCCACATCAATGGATCAATTACAGATAATTTCCAGTCTTTTATGATTGCAACATACCCCTATAAATATCTTTATAGAATTATTTTTGTGCACACATGTAAATGTGTCTGTAAGATCAACTTATTGTGGTGTGACTAAGTCAGATGGCTTGTAGGTTTAAAAGTCTTACAGGCACCACTAAAATACTCCCTGATCGGTGGGACATGCCAAGCAACTGTGTTAAGAACATTATCCTAAAGCCAAGTGACTGACGACCATTTCCTTTTATTGTGAAGCCAGCCTAAATTGACAGGGGAGCTTTAGGGGCAAAACTTCAGATCTGTCTGCTCTGAAAGGAACTGAAAATCATCTTTCAGCTTGTGAACACCTGAAACTGCAGACACCCTGTCTTAGGGAGCACGTCAGCTCATTATTGGTTGGTTGCCTACTTGGCTTATAGACTCACTGTGCCTCCTTTTCACTTTCCTTATCTGCTATAGTATAGATTTTCATATTGTTCCAGCCTTTAGACCTCATTGGGCTCTGGTTTGGGGAGTATGAGAAGGAAGGAAAGGAAAAGGACATTAGCATTTGGGGGATGGCATTGTACACCTAAATTCTTTGTAGACCAATGATGCAACACTTTACAAAAATTGTTACCCCAATTAAAAAATTAGAGACTGGAGGGATACTACAGAAGGTAAAGTATTTGCCTTGCATACAGCCAACCCTGATTCCATCACTGGTATTACTTGTATGGTTCCCTGAGTACCACCAGGATTACTGCTGAGCACAGAGTTAGGCCTTGAGCAGCTTTGGGTGTGGTCAAGAAATGGAGTGAAAATCCCTCTGTAACATCACTTGTCACTTGTCTTCCCGTTGTTCATCAATTTGCTCGAGCAGGCACCAGTCACATCTCCATATGTCCTGTTGGTGCTAGTGTAGCCCAAGGGCATCTGCTCGCTCCAGGAATACGAAGAGCCTCAAATCATTCGTTCAGGTCATGGGAATGAGGTCTATAATTTTTAGTGGTTTTTGGCATATCAAAATACGACACAGGTAGCCTGCCAGGCTCTGCCGTGTGGATGGGACAGTATTTACTGATGAACCATGCCACACACAGAACAGACCCAACCCCGCAGTTTTATCTGGTAAAGCGAATGATTAGAGGTCTTGGGGCTGAAACAATCGCAACCTCTGTAACAGATAAAGAAATAATAAAAGGAACTTTCTAGGTAAGAAATATATTTCAGAAAACCCCACGAGGTTGCTTTTTTCACATATAAGGAAAGTGGTCTGGAAAGGAAAGTGGAGTGCTCCAGACATTCAGATGTTTAAATGTTTTAGGAGGGGTTTCAACTCCACAGATGCCCACTTTATGCATCTTCTGCTCTGAGCTAAGAACCGGTCAAGAGAAACTTTGAGCACTTCGGATGCAACACAGGTGATGAGGTAGCCTCATATTCAGCTTAAACGCAAACTCAACCTTCATAGCAATTTTTTCACTCCTTAAAAAATAATTTTCACTTTTTTCACCAAGCCCATCTGGGAATAAATGTGTCGAAAGACTCTCAGAAAAGCTGTTATCTCTGTACATATTTCTTTCCATCAAGAAATTCCAGAAGGGCTTGTCATATAGCAGATCTCCAGAGAAAACTGCTAAGATTTGTTTTCTGGCTATATTCAGCTGACTTCACCCATATCCCTTCCAGAGAGCATAGGGAAGCTTGAGAGGAATGTGGGTCTGTCTGTTCCAGAGACTCTTTTTTTTTTTTTTTTTTGGGCCACACCCAGCGATGCTCAGGGGTTGCTCCTGGCTCTGCACTCAGGAATCACTCCTGGCGTTGCTCGGGGGACTATATGGGATGCCGGGATCGAACCCAGGCCGTCATGGGCCGGCTGCGTGCAAGGCAAACACCCTACCAGCTGGGCTATCGCTCCAGCCCCTGTTCCAGAGACTCTTTCAGATAGGTTGGAGACCTTGAATCCATTAATATGCAATTTTTCTTTCTTTGCTACTTTTTTCCCCCCTAATCTCACCATTATTGAATATACTTGCTTGTTCCCACATCTGAGGCTCACCTGCTGACTTGAAGTGTGACATAACTGGGGACAAAGTCACAGAGACAGCGTGCATGTAAACAACACAGAATTTAGACAACAAAATGACAGTCATGCATTTAAAACTTTTATTGTTGTAGTTATGATAATGTAATAGTTATGGTGCTACACCTCAGCAAGGCCAAGGCCCACGATTCTCTACCAATGTTCTTATGTTACTTCTATCTTCCCCTTCATTACCCTCTGGGTAATCCCAATTATGAATTTGTCATTTTAGTACGGTCTACAATCTTGACCAAAGGTGTATTTTTAATTCTTAGCAAACATATCTAACACTAGATTGGAAAGGAAAAATACAAATTCAAGACAAGAATGGTCTGCCTAGCAGTTATATTGGCATTAATTTCCTCTATATAGCAGTCTTTGCTGAAGGTAGAATTTTCTTAATGGTTCACACTTTGCTTTTCTTTCCATCTCTCCCTTGAACCATTATTTAGAAAGATTCCTCTTGGTGGTGTTTGTTACATCCTTCAAATGTTCCTCGTTGTTTACTTCAGATGTTGTTTGGTCAAATTTTATTACTTTAATTCTTTGATTTTCCATATGAATGAATATTTCTGGCTTTTTATTTTATTTAGTGTCTAGTGATCTAGTGATTCATTCATTCATTCATTCATTCATTCATTCATTCATTCATTCATTCATTCATTCATTTTGCTTTTTTGGGTCACACCCAGAGATGCTCAGGGTTTTTCCTGGCTCTGCACTCAGGAATTACTCCTGGCGGTGCTCGGGGACTATTTGGGATGCCGGGACCGAACCTGGGCTGGCATGGGCTGGCAGCGTGCAAGGCAAACGCCCTACCGGCTGGACTATTGCTTCGGCCCCATATTTCTGGCTTTTTAATCTTCCTCTTTGCATTCAGGAACAAACTGAACCAAGTTATTGATGGGGTCAGGCCTCTTTACCTCCCAAGGATGAGGGAATGAGTTTAGGTCTTGGGGCACTGCTTATTCCAGGACAAGTGCACGGATTTTCAATTGTAAGACCCATAGGAAGCTGTGGTTTTGCAAGTTCTTTGGATGGAGCAATGCGAGACTTGTGTGGGGGAAACAAGAAATGATGGAAAGTTCTATCAAAGGCTTGGCTCCTTCTACGAGGACTTCTGGAATTTTCCTGCCTTCGAATCCTTCTCTTTTTCAAATGGGACCCAATAAATCTTAAAAATCACATAGCTGATGATTATTTACCCTGGCAACTTTCATCTGATCACTTAGATCTTAGATCGGAAATAGGACGATCTTTTGTTGGCTCACTCTTGGATCCTGGTTTGTTCTTCCTCCTTTATGGGAGCATCGGGAGGATGAGTGAATTCATTCTGGTGAAGAGTGTGCCAAGTGCTAGAGCAAAGGCAGTGCAATGGTCATCTGTGCTTTTTACTGTGCGAAGAAGTGCAAAAGAAGTACAAATGGTCATCTGTACTTCTTGTGTTGTGTGTTTATGGAAGCACTCTTTATTATGGAATTTGTGGAACACAGAGATAGGATCTGTAGTTCAGAAACTTGATTGTGAATAAGAGACTGGATTTTAGTATAATTTAAGTACTTAATTAAAATTGCTATATCACTATGATAAAAAAGTCTTATTTTTGAAAGAGCTGGTATGTATAGACAAATAATGTTTATTGTTGGACTGGCATAGAGACATTTTACTTGGTCTCTGGGCTGACCTGCCATAAAGAGCTCTCATTATGCCAATTAGAGAAATGAGTGTAACTACAGATTTTTTTTCCTGCATGCCGTCAAGTGTGGTGCTGCTGTAGCCAGAACTGAGGTTAAAAGAGCAGAAAGAATTAGGAGCAGAAGTAAGAATGACGGAAAGAACAGAGGTAAAAAATGAAGACTCAGAAGCAGAATTTCTTAACAGATAACCATTTTTTTTCTCAATAGATTCTTTTCTGCTTAGAATGTTTACACTGTGTGCATGTTCTGCATGCTGTCTGTGTGTGCATGTGTGTGTGTATGTGGTCTTACATATTTACTTGTAGCCAAGGGTTTTTAAGGAAGATGTGGATAACTGCTGGACTACTGTGAGTTGGTTTGTTAAATGGTCTAATATGATGAAAGTATATTTAGTCAACATAGACTGGTCTCCTTACTGTGTTCATTCATTCCTCTCATAGTTCGTTTTATGCAAGTGGGTATATATATGATCTTTGTAAATATATGTTCTCAATATATGTTATCTGACAAGTAGTTAATGTGCCTATTTCTTCTCTTTAGTTTGAATGTTAGCTTTACACTTTTATGTACGATCTTTTCTCCAAGATTTTCCCTAAGACTTCAGATAGTAATTCATTCATTCACTCATTCTTTCTCTTATTCGATCACTCAACAAAGATACATCGGACATTTGATATGTGTTTGGCATGAATTCTTGCAGGGGTAAGTGAGGATAGCAGGCCCATCTTTCTAGCCTTCAAATGCCAGAGAATGCAGACAAGTTCTCCAATGATCTGCTTTCAACCTATTCTCTGGGAAGTTGGTGAGTGTGTGAAATACACGATGTACCATGACTCTCTTCAAAATTTTTTTCTTTTGACTCCCCAAGTTGAATTTCTCATGTGGGATTAAGGTGGGCTTAAGGGGAATAGGTTACCCTTCTTGTAAATTTTGCAAGAATATCCAGCACCACTAGAACTACGGTTTTGTTTGTGTGGGAGTTCCTCCAAAAAATGTAGATAACTGAAAAAAGAAGCTGCATTTCACGTCTGACTAAAAATATTTGCCCTGCTAGGATGGTCATAAAAGGGTTCTGGAGAGTGCAGAGATAGAGCTCTAAAAAGGGAGGGAGAGGAAAGGCGGGAGAGGGAGAGGACAAAAGGGCACAAATGGGAGAGATGGTCACAGTGCAGCCAAATCCTTAGTAAAGCCAGATGTTCTTTTTTAAAAAAAATTTTATTATACCACTGTGAGATATACAGTTACAAAAGTGTTCATATTTGGGTTTCAGTCATACAGTGTTCCAGCACCCATACCTCCACCAGTGCCCATTCCCCACCACCAATGTTCCCTGATTTCCCCCCCTCCCTCCAGCCTGGGTCTATGGCAGGCAATTTTCACTTCTCTCTCTCTCTCTCTCTCTCTATCTCTCTCCCTTCAATTATACATTGTGGATTGCAATACATACATTTAGAAGTTATCATGTATCCTTTTGCCTACTTTCAATGCTCAGTTCTATGCTAAAACCAGATGTTCTTTCTCCATCTCTTCGCTTTCTGCTGCCTGTGTTCTGAATTTTGCCCTTCCCCCTCACTACATCTGATTTAAGTAAATTCTCCCCCCTGTCATTTCATTTTACTTTTTAAAATTGAAATAGCAGTCAGGCCTGGAGAGAGACTGATTTGATTTTCAGCACCCGTGCACGGTTCCATGAGCCCCACCAGAAGTAATCTCTGAGCACAGAACCAGGAGTAAGTCATGTGCACAGTTGAGCATGGCCCAAAACAAACATAAAGCAAACAGAAAGGAAATATCATTATTTATAATGTTATATAGGTTTCATATGTACAGACCCCAAAGCCTGTATATATTACATTATGTTTGCCACCAGAATCCTAGTTTCCATCACTGTACAGTTGAGCCCTTTTGCTAAATAATCCACTTTTTAACCCTACTTCCATTTTGCGTGGGGGGGGGGCACACCAATGCTCAGGGCTTGCTTCTGGCTCTGTAGTATGGTATTATAACTGGTGGTTGTTGGGGGACCATATAGGATTCTGGGCATCAATCCTGGGTTCACTGTGTACAAGGCGAGCACCCTACCCACTATTATTTCACGGGCCCCTCACTCTGCTTACCTTCCCCTCTGGTAACCTCTATTTTGTTTTTATAGTCTAAAATATTTTATTTGTTCATTTTTTTCTATTTCTTTCAGTTCCACATAGGTGTGAGGTTATATACAAATATATTTCCCCCTTATCTCTACTTAGAGTTCCTCCTTTCTCTTATACGGGCAGAGTTTGAATAAATGCATTTACGTCTTGGACTACATATCTCTAGTCCACTAGGGGTTGTTGGGATCATGCCTGTGTTATAGTCTGCTGAATTCCTTACTCCAGCCTCTATAAAATCCAACGTGTATCTGTGTTATATAGAAATGGAGGGTTGATCTAAGCCAAAAGTCACTGGCTGCGGTAGGCCCAGGAACTGGGTAGCCCCTATGAAAAAAATGTTCTTCCTAAGACAGCTTTGATTTGGTTTTTGCCTTTAGGCCCCATCTGTTGTCAGGAGGTGTACATAAACAAACAGAAAAGGGCCTGTAAGAAGGTGACAATGAAGGACACAGAAGAAGATGCCAATATTGGCATTACAAAGGCTAGGCTCCTGATTGGCACTGAAGCAGAAGTGGAACACAGCCCTCAGTCTGTTCAGGGCCACAGATGTTTCAGATCAGAAAAAACTGTCAGTGTGGATAATGGATAACGAAAACTCTTCCACGCTTGCCTGTTCAGAGAAAAAAAACACCACTTTTCCATGCTATGTCTTAATAGACAGTATTATTAGTTCAGATTCTGTACATGCAAGAAAATCAGCTGCCAAGGTCAGGGCTGACTAAACATGGCCTATAAGATGAGAGTAATGTCTTACTCTAGAAATGTGTTAGTGTTTTCGTGAGAAATGGCTGGCAAGTCTATTCCCAGTGACAGGAAAGTTACGCTTGGTGACATGTTTAACTGTGGATTTTTTTTTTCACTTTGAGTTTGTTTCTACTCTAAGGGGCAATTCTGTGCTTTGTTCATTGGTGTCCTCAAGGCCTGGAATGGATTTCAATTTGCATTGTTATTTAACAAATATTTTTGGAATCAAAGTAGGGTAAGGAAGTGTTAGTAACATTAAGTAGATTGAGCAAAATCCAGAATGTTAAAAAGTTTTGTTTTTAAAAACATTTGCTTAGCATTATTGGGCAAGTTTTATCAAAATCCTTTTTTTCTTGGGGCTTGTAAAAAAGAATTTTTTCATTCCAATTTTTTATGGATCTGTCATTGTTTTGCAATATTATATAGTTTCAGGGGGTTAGCTTCACACCAGTTCCTATTACCAAGAACCCCAATATTATTTCTGCTCCACAGCCCCCAATTCTGTCTAGTAACCATCATGGATTTCACAGTATCTAGAGTGATTGAAACCATATGCTTATCTTCCATATGTATTTCTCTTAGTCCAATCATTTTAAGTTTATACAGTTTATCACAAAATGCATACTTCCATCATTTTAGTAACAAAGTAGTATTCCGTTCTGACCTCCGTCGCTATTCCAGAATCAAGGACGCTGTCTCGCTTGCCAAGGCATCGAAAATCAGATGGGCAGGACATGTAATGGAGACAACCGCTGGACTAGAGCTGTTACCGACTGGATCCCACGGGATGTCAAAAGATCACTTGGTGGCCCACCTACAAGTTTGTCAGTCTTCCTTGTCAAGACCCTGAAGGAACGGTTTGAGGCTCTTCATATTCCTGAATCAACCAGATGGCATTGGGCTACATTGGCATGTGATAGGGTCCAATGGAAATGTCACTGTCACCCACTGGAGCAAATCGATGAATAACGGGATTCAAGTGATCAAATGATCAAGTGATGTATATACATACATTTAAATCTGTATCTATATCTTTAATATATAAATTAAATATATATATACATATCACTTTATCCAGTCCTTTATTAATGACCATTTAGGTTGATTCTTGTTTTAGCTATTGTGAATAATGCTGCTTTGGGCATAAGGTTGCCTTCAGCATTTTGAATGAGTATTTTTATTCCCTTCAAACAAATGCCTAGGAGTGGGATTGCTGATTGATTGGCTTTTCCACTTTTATTTTTCTGAAAAGCCATAGCATTTTTTGTTAGCAGAAGCACCAATTTCTGTTCCACTAGCAATGCACCTGGGTCCTTTTTCTAGGAGTGGACTTTTGTGAGGCCAATGGAATGGGTATTTCTGTTTGAGGTGGTGTTGGGTAAATAGCTGAAGGTAACCTGCCCAAGTAGAGAGCTGGGGCAGGAGACAGACTTCAACATAGGGAAGATGAGGCCAGGACCAAGTATTATTTTGGTCCTGGCTGCCCCCAGGAAGTTCTCAGCAGGGTCAGCGAGTCTCCCTTGGTAGCTGGCAAGTATTTCCTTTCCAGTGCAGTGAGAGGCTTGGGTGCAGGGAGAGGGGGAAAACAAAGGAATCTTCACAAGATTCTGGGAGCAAGGCCTGTGGTCAGCATCACGGGGCCCAGTGTCTTTGAACCTTCTCAGTGTTAATCTGACATGGCATAGGGTGAGCACAACCTACCAGCTAGTCTGGAAAATGCTTTTTCTGAAATGAGAGATAATGAGGAATTTAAGCAGGCTCTTAATCACTTGCTCAGAGGAGAGCCAGTTGAAAGGAATTAAAACCAAATAACATCATTGTCCATTAAAAACAAGATCCCAGAGATAGCAAACAAAAAGTGGGTGGGGGAAGAACAAAATTACTGTGAAAAAATATTCTGCTTTCTAACTTCCAGTTGCCTTTAAGTGCTTCTCCTTTTTAAGGAACACTCAGATTTCTGTCCATGGAGCAGGAGACTAGAGAAGAGGCCTTAGCCCACCAGGCTGGCACCTGAGCAGAGTCCATAATTCTCTGGTCCACTTGTCCTCTTTTGCACCTCTTCAGGAATGTTTTGATTTCCGTTCCAAAGGACTGGATAATTTAATATAACATTTAACTGTTGAGGTCTGAAAGCTACTTTTTTGAAGGGGAGTACCACGGGTGCTGCCATTTTCCACTTCTGGACTTCCCTCTCGTCAGAACTCCACCCAGCAGACCAGCCCATCACAGCCCGGATCACCGACACCCACCCTGCAGCAGCTTTTTCCTCAATCCGGCCCAGGTATGCTGGTCCAGAGACTCTCACACATGGGGCAGAGCTGTTCCTTGCTCTCCCTGTGCACAGCCGCTCATGAGGTAGTCGGGAGGCATGGCGGGTTCTAGCCCTGGCCCACCACCTCGGCAGAGCCTCACAACAAGCCAGACCACCCCTCCTCACTCCACGGCGCCGCCATTTTCCACTTCTGGACTTCCCTCTCGTCAGAACTCCACCCAGCAGACTAGCCCATCACAGCGCGGTTCATTAATAAATGCTTTATTTGGAGGTGTTTAAAAGAGTTTGCCTCCCGCTCGACAAGCCTGGCAAGCTTCTCGTGTTGTATTTGATATGCCAAATTCCAGTAACAATTATATTAGGTCATTCCCATGACCTAATATAATGGTTTGAGGCTCTTTATGTTCCTGTAGCAAGCCGATGCCCCTGGCTCTACTGGCATGAGACAGGACATATGAAGATATTACTGGTGCCCGCTCTAGGAAATAGATGATCAACGGAAGATCGTGATCGTGACTATTGGCTCTGTGCTCAGGCTCACTGCTATTGGTGCTGGGGGATTATATGTTGTGCTGGGGATTGAGTTGGAGTTGATTGAGTGCAAAGTAAATGCATTTACCTACGCATTTTTTTTTACCCCATGCACAAAATCTGTATTTATAATGGGAGCATGGTGTGGCCTTCGAGACCCCCTAGGGCCTAGTACTAGATTTTAGGATCAGATCCTTCCCAGGATCTTTCACATTTATACACTATATACAGTTCTAGGCAGGTTCTAGCTGATACCCATCATCCCAGTAAGCCTAGCAAGAAACCAGAGCATCCCACACATCATGAGGTCAGTCATTCTCAACATCCAGACTCCAGAGTTCCTCAGAGCTCCACCCAAGAGAAAACCTGATCTTTCCCTTTAAGTTTCATCAGTAAATGCTCGAGATGAGAGCCTTTTACTGAGAGTATACCACCTACACAGGTGGGTAGCCTGGCAAGCTACCCATGTTTTATTTGATATGCCCCAAACCAGTAACAATTCCCATGACCTGAAGGAATGTTTTGAGGCTCTTCCTGTCCCTGGAGCAAGCAGATGCCCTTGGGCTACACTTTGCTTAAGACAGGACGCATGGAGATGTTACTGGTGCCCACTCGAGCAAACTGATGAACAATGGGAAGACAAGTGATACAAGTGATAATAAGAACATATTTATTGGAAAATAGAGAGAGAAGAAGAAAGCTGGGTAGTTCACTCTGAGTTTTCACTCTTTTCTCAATGCAAAAAATTCCAGAAGATTCTACTAAGGATTGGGGGCTCCTGCAAAAAAAAATTAAAAAAGAGCTTTTCTTTGGGGAGACCATTTACCTGGAAAAGTACATTGGAAAAGAAAGGGAGCTGGAAAAGAAGTCTGACTGACTGGTTTCAAATACCAGCTGTACTACTGAAGGGGAATTTGCAGGCAGGGAATTACTCTTCTTATGATCTAAGTTCCTTCCACTTGTAAGACAATAATGTAAGTCACCTTGTGGCATTAGGGTAAAAATTAATGTAAGTATTTAGCACTTTCTGGAAGATAATGTTTGAATTCAGATACTACTATTAGGTAGTGGTTAAAATAACACAATCATATAGTAAATGAACTTTTATAGTTACTCATAAATTTATGAGAATGTGGGGTTTTATAGTTACTCATAAATTTATGAGAATGTGAGGTTTTATAGTTACTCATAAATTTATGAGAATGTGGGGTAAAGGGGGTGATCAGACCCTTGTTGGTGTCTGTCCCTAATGGGATCCCTGTGGATTTTCTGAGCTTCTCTCTTATCTTTGTCTACTGCAGGTTACTCTTCCATCCCTTCCCTCTAAACCAAATGCTCTTCTCTAGTTATCTGGAGCCACACAAACGGCTCTACAGTGAGTCAATGACCCAAAGGATTCTGCACAGGAGGCAGAAGCTCTGTGAGTAGATTTTTGCCATCGAGATTCCTGGCTCATCTGAAAATTGCCTTCTGGGGTTCATGGAGATGGAGAAAATCCTCCTCTTTGCCTCTCAGAAGAATCATTAAGAGATTAGGCACGTGTAGTCTCACTTCAACTCGCGGAACGATAGGTCAGAAGCTCACGTTCTCTCTTTCAGGAGAGCTGGGATTGATGGCCTGTGACAGTAAGATTTGATTTGTTTCTAAACTGGCTCTGTCATAGTTTCATGGATTTCCTCCCACCTTCCTCCCACCTCTGTTTGCGTGTTATTGGTAGCCAATTTCTCTAAGGAAAATGAATTTCTCGTGATCATGCTAGCAGGAAAGGGAAGCAAAGAGGCATCACAGAAGCAAACTAGTTAGCACTATCCCCTTTCCTACCCAAAAGGAAGAGGAGGACAAAAAGGAAGAGGAGGTGGTGAATGTTTGAATTCAGATACTACTATTAAGTAGTGGTTAAAAATAACGCAATCATATAATACATGAACTTCTATAATTACTCATAAATTTATGGGAATGTGGGGAAGAGAGGTGATGCACCCAAACTATTAGGTTCATTGTCTCATTTTTTTCAGTAAAGAAATGACTCATCCTCCTGAATACCTATCTTCTCTAAGTGAAAAACAAAACAAAACACAAAGAAAGCACCACTCTTCAACTGCATCGGAGGTTACCACCATGTCCCAGATCATTCCAGCTCCATCTGGGGTGGCTGTGCTGTTCACTTTGGGAAAGGCTCAGTGGGGGCTCTCAGTGTTGGGACTCTAGAACTCTGTAAAGGAGTTGGCACCATCCAGCTCCAGGTATATAAGAAGCTTGGAAAATATACTGGTGAGGATGGAGGCTGTCAGGCTGGTTCTGAATGAAGGAGAAGGATGAAGAAGATGGAACCACTTGTCGCTTCCAGGAAGAAGGGCTGAGATGCTAATGGACACGAGAAGCACGAGGGGAAGAAGTTTCCCTCCTCTCTCTTCTGTCAAGAAAGTGGAGCAGGGAGACACCTCCAAGGGAGAAATAAGATTGCAGAGCTCCGATTTCATCATCACAGAGCAGAGTACTTGGGGTGTGTTTTGGAGCTGAGACACTTGTCTCTGAAATGGCACATAGATGCATTGTTATGTTGGGCTGCCAGTAAATCACTAACTCAAAGGAGGTTTAGACTTTCAGACTTGGTGTTTTAAGGAAATAGTAAGATATTGTCTGTAATAACATGTTTGCTACCTTTTTTCATCTCTGGTACTTTTGACTGTTGTAACTATTGGCATGTGTGTGTGTGTGAGAGAGAGAGAGAGACAGGGGGAGGGAGAGAGGGGAGAGAGAAAAAAAGACAGGGAGAGAGAGGGAGAGAGGGAGAGAGAGAGAGGGAGAGGTGAGGAGGGGGGGGATGAGGGCTTAGCCGATATTTTACATCCGCAGGAGGCCACCACTCCATCATGCTGGGAGAAAACACTATCACTCTCCTCTAAGTTGTTAATGAAACTCCAAACTAAATGTTTTCCTTTAGATTACATCTTATAATTTATGATTCAATCCAAGAAAGGAAACTTTAGTGGATTGGGAAGTGGGGCCAGAGCAAGGAGTGCGGGGGGGGAGCGGAGATGCACAAAGGACTTAATGGGGGCCTGAGCTGGAAGAATCTGGAATAGGAAGAAACCCAACTGCTAATAAACCTCAGTTAAACTTCAGGTCCCCAAATCTTCCAAGCCAGCTAATGGTTTATAGTTTTCTCCCTTTGCTTGCACAGTTCCAGAAAGACAGGCAGCTCCCAGCTTGAGAAAGCTTAGTAGCTAAATTTTCTATAACACCTGGGAACATGACTCTGTGTGGGGAAGTGACGATGGGGCCGTTTGCAGGTTGAAGTTGATCCCTGGAAATTGTTCATCACCCTCTCAGCTGAATCACTGGGAGTGAAATTGATGGTGGTTATGCAAGGGAGGGAACGGGAGCAGAGTAAACACCAGTGTGAAAGGCATAATGATTGTTGAACGAATTAGATCTGAATTGCAACTTTGTGTTCTTTGCCTGGGTCTTGTTTAGTTATTTGTCAAGCAGTGGTTAAATTGGAGCCCACCATCAGGAGAACAAAGTATGAAATTGCGAGTGCTCTGTTTGGTACACTCCTACATGGCACTAAAATAGATAAGAGCTGATCTCATAAACAACATTATCTGCTGGCACTGTAGTTCTCTGGCACCCGAAATTTTCACTGATAGAAATCACAATAGGCATTTTTTTTAATCTCAAGGGATAGATGGTCTTATTATGTCTGCAGGATTCCCCGATGTCAGCACCTAAGGATTAATTAAATTAAATGCATAATTAAACTCATTTATCAGCTACAGCAGGGAGTTTGGGGTCTGGTCTAAGATAAACATAGATTTCAATTGTTTATTTTTTCCTTCCACTTACATGTGAGATCTTGAACAAATTGCTTATGTGAAGTACAGTGTTTTCTTCTTTAACCTGGGTAAGCATACCCCTTCTTTTCTAGTGTGAAGATTAAACTAGACAATGGAAAGAAGATCTTCAGTGGGGTCCTTGGGTACAGAATAAAGGCTCCAGAAATGGCTGCTCTTCTATTTAAATTTTATTTGTTATGTTTGCTAACAAAGAGCTTGAAAATTTCCCACATATTGATGCTGAGGATCTGAGAGAGAATGATGTATTGGAACGTGGACTAAGTATTGGAGAGTTCACAACTTTCTACAAAATGGTGTTTAGGAGCTTTTATTGAGGTGCAGCTCTAGGGGGTGTGTCTGGACTTATTCTGGTAGATCTCCATTTGTGAGCAACAGAGACACGGGTATAAGGAGAAGCTGGAATCACATAGGGAGTCCAGGTATACTGAGCCAGCAGGGAGTGGCCGAGGAAGTTGGAAGAGAAGACTCAGAGAATACCTACCTCCTGACCTGCTTTAAGTCTAAGGTCCCTGCCAAGTGCAGTCAATGTGTGAGTCACTATCTCTAACTCCTGATTTGTAGAAGATGCAACGATACTGAGCTCACATCAGGAGCTTTGTCAGATATCACCGTGAACTGACATGAATGCATCATATTGACAACTATCTTGTTAAATAGCTATTGACTTGCTGCTGAAATTAATGATCAGGAATATGATGTGAAAGCTGCTCATTGCAGAACCCACTTAGAGTCCTTTGGTTAGAAACTTCAGCAAGTGGGCCTCGTTGTGGCCTGCAGGAGATGAAGCCACCTCCTTTACTCTGGCAAGAGGCTTTCTACATCTTCTGTAAGGAGAAACAGGAAAGTCCATTCTAAAAGGCCCCTTGAACGACTTAAATTGCTGCCTTATGGAAGATGAAGGGTAATAGATCCATGAAGGCTGTACAGGAAATCTTGGTGGCTGTGTGCTACAAGATTTAATACACAGAAGGTTTATTTTGGGGGAGGGGGATCTAGACAGTAAAAGGAAATGAAGAATTTGTCATTTAAAGGCCTTACTAAAGCTTCCATACTGCAGTGAAATAGTTAACTTATGTGCAACGTGACTGATTTCAAGTAAGTGCAAATGTTTAGCTGTCAGCCTTTGCTTCTCTTTAGTGTGTATTTTGCAAATTTCATGAGAATTTTTTGGGGTTGATAGACAATCACTATTCTTGCTCATGTTATTACAGATATTTGATAAACCACCTAAATTTATAAAAACAGGTGATAACACTGTAGCAAAGGGGGAAAATGTGGTTTCTGAGGTATATACATTTTCTGGTTTTTTTTACAAATATTTATTTTCTTCTATAGAATCTGCTATTTTTTGGTGACATGAGAAGACAGATGAAAGCAAGCCTAATCTTAGGTTTTAAAAAAGTTACTATGTAACTCATACTTTAGTAAGCCAGTAAAATTCAGATTTTTTTCCCTCTGGATAAAAACTTTTCCACTAAGATATAGCTTCAGAGATTGGAAATGATAATAGCAACAACTAGCACATTTAACCAATGTTTTAAAATAGCTCTTCACACACATACACACCCATTCACTCAGAGAACACTGGAACCAACCATAGGTGTCCATGCCACAGGAAAGTTAGGTGTGAAACACCTAGTAATTCATTCATTTCAGATCTAATTTTGGTGCTTGGGTGATAAAATCTATTGAAGGGAGATTATTAATAAGATTATATAATCCATAAAGATATTTTTGGACCTAATATATAGTTACATCCCCATTATAAGTTGAAAAGCTTAAGTTAAAAATACATTGAATACTCCTAGCCTACCAAACACTATAGTTTAGACTAGCTTACCTTAAATGTACTCAGACATTAGCCTATGGTTGGGAGAAACAATCTAACAAAACCCTATTTTATACTAAATCATTGACTAGCTTGAGTTATCCCACACATTCAGTCAGTGCTGTAGGGCTACTTCCAGTGTAGTTCTTGGACATTGTTCCTGGAGGGTCTGGGAAATTATTCAGTACAGAAGATGGAACCCAGGTCTCCCGTATTCTTTAGTTCAGCCCTGTGAGTCTTCTCCCTGGTCCTATTACATGTATTTGATAATACTGTATGGAAAATGAAAAACAGTCTTTCAGTGTTGTGGCATTTATTGGCAGGATCATGAGGTTGGCTGGGACCTATGGTTTGTTGTTGTTGCAGCCTGTGTTATAAGAATGTTGCATCGTATATCACTAGACCAAGAAAGGATAAAAATGAAATTTTTATTTTGTTTTGTTGTTCACACCTAGCAGTGTCAAAGTCTCAGTGTTCAGAGATCACTGAGGGGGACGGGGGTTAGATTTGAGGACTATCTGTATTGTTGGGGATTGGACCTGGGTTGGCAATTGGTAGGCAAGTGCTCTACCTGCTGTACTTTGCTTCAGCCCTCAGATGCAAAATTTGAAGTACAATTTCTACTGAATGTGTTTTTCTTTAATGTATATCATTGAATTGAAAGACTCTTTTGTAACATTTTAAGTTGGGGATTGTCTGTATGTTCACAGACCATTTCTCCCATAAAGCGGAAATAAGAATTGCAGAAAGTCAAATACTGCAGACATAGTAAAATTTATCTCTGCCTGGAAAGTCACTATTTTAAGCAATCTTGATACCATCCCAGCATAGCCTGACCTGTCAATATTAGTGGTAACTGCTATGCACTGTGCTGCACTGGAGATCTCTTTATCATAGATTTGCTCCACCCCAATTCCTGTCTTGGTCACCTAGTTTAGGTGAATTCATACCTCTCTTAGACAAACAAGATTGTGGGGCCAGAGTAATAGTACAGCAGGTAGCTGACCCAGGTTCTATCCCTGACATTTCATACGGTTCCCTGAGTACCACTAGGAGTAACCCCTGAGTTTCATATGGTTCTCTGAGTACAGAACCAGGAGTAACTCCTGAACAATGCCGAGTGTGACCCAACAACAAAAACAAAACAAAACAAAAGATAAACCAGATTGTGAATGGATACATCTCTTAGAAAACCTAGATTGTGAGTGGTTTTGCTTCTGATTGAGGTTTTCTCAGGAAGGTTTCTATACTTTATTTCTGTTGTGCTTTAATAGGGATCTTTGTTTGGCAGCCTACTGATTCTATTTATCCTGAATTTTCCATATGAAATTTATTCAGCATATCATAAAGCTTTACTGTATCTTTCCATGAACTATCCTTGAAGATGTTTGGCTATTACTCATTCATTAATTAATGTATTTGTTTAATTTAGAATGGAGCATTTGGATTTATTTGCAAAAGTTAAAAATTATCTCTATGTATATCTCTACCTTAAGGGAATAATTAAATTTGTTACATGTAAATAAATGATTATTCTCTGTCCATGTTGCTGACTTGAATCATTCATCTTAGAAAGTTCTGGCACTCTTGGACTGATCCTCTTCTCACCCCAGTTTTCACTCCTGTCCAGAATACCCTGAATTGTTTCCCAGAGAATCTAGATCCTTGTACTGTCTGAGTCTATTAATTTATTTTATTTTACATTTCTTTTTATTTGTGATACCTTTTATTCTTTTTGTGTCATACCCGCAATGCTCAGGGGGTTACTCCTGGCTCTGCCCTCAGGAATTATTCCTGGTGGTGCTCGGGGGGACCATATGGGATGCCGGGGATCAAACCTGGGTCAGCCGCATGCAAGGCAAATGCCTACCTGCTGTGCTATCACTCTGGCCCTATTTGTGATACCTTTTATAGATAATTAGTCACATCCTTGGTTCATAAAAATACTATATTTTGGTATTGAACAACTTGGTGACATGGATCTATTGATAATAAAATTGGTTATTGGTTATAATTATGGTTATAATTATTATTTAATTAATAAAATGTTATTGCAGAATTATTTTGTAAAGACAAATAAAAACAGTAAATATATGAAATATCAGAGACCTGGGCCCTACGAAAGCAGGATGAGAATGCTATTAGGGTCTCCCAGAGAGGAATCGAAAGAGCTATGCTTGGAATATCACCCCTCACTCAAGTGAGAGAAGGAATCCGGAGTTCTGACCTCCATTGCTATTCCAGAATCAGGGATGCTGTCTCGTTTTCCAAGGCATCGAAAATCAGATGGGCTGGACATGTAATGCGATTTGGAGACAATCGCTGGACTAGAGCCATTACCGACTGGATCCCACGGGATATCAAAAGATCACGTGGCCGCCCACCTACAAGATGGTCAGACTTCCTTGTCAAGACCCTGAAGGAATGGTTTGAGGCTCTTCATATTCCTGAATAACCAGATGCCATTGGGCTACATTGGCATGTGATAGGGTCCAATGGAAATGTTACTGGCGCCCGCTCGAGCAAATCGATGAATAACGGATTCAAGTGATCAAGTGAAATATATGAAAATTGTGGAAATTTCACATACATTAGAATGCAATTATACTGTAGACTCTATTTTGACTTTAAACTAAAGTTAAATACAAATTTCGTGACTTGATAGCCTAGTATTTTTTTTCTTTTTTTTTTCTTTTTTGGGTCACACCCGGCCATGCTCAGGGGTTTCTCCTGGCTCTGCACTCAGGAATTACACCTGGCGGTGCTCGGGGGACCATATGGGATGCCGGGATCGAGGCTCGGGCCGGCACAGGCCAGCCACGTGCAAGGCAAATGCCCTACCCACTGGGCTATCGCTCAGGCCCCAGATAGCCTAGTATTTCAAGTATACACAGTATGCGTGAAATGTCCCTTTATAACCACAAAAATGACTCGTTGTGCATATTTATTTTAAGAAGATAAAAGAA